>MQRK01168236.1:9590-20638 GCA_001938485.1 Girardia tigrina | reverse complement strand
TATATATATATATATATATATATATATATTACAAATAATAAAATAAATTATTAATATAGATGAATATCTAACAACTAAAAAAACAATCTTTTAACAAACAATATAAAAGAATAGAAAAATCATTAAAAAATGAGAATAACAAAATTACAAAAAAGAAACCAAAAGAAATAATTAAATTATTTTTTTTTCCTCTAAATTAATTTTTGACTTTTATGCAATTTTTTGAACATTTTTGTTACAATTTCTTTCGACAACTTTGAGGTTCTTTTATTTGTTTTTTTTTATCAATTTACTTAATGACACGATAATTTTTATTCTATATTCTCCACTAAATAAAGAACATATTTTGAGTATTTAAGTTTTACTTTTATGCAATCTATAGGTGAATTAAAACAAAGAAATATTTTAAAATGTAAGGAGTACACTAACAATTTTCCCACTGTAGTGACCTACAGTCACTCATATATATATAAATATATTATTTATATATATATATATATATATATATATATATATATATATATTAATAAATAAAAAAATAAAAGAAATCGATACATAAAAAATCGATATTAAAAATGTAATACTCGTTTTATCTAATTCACCTAAATTTAGTGCCACAAACCGAAAAATGATTCGCGTGTATCGAAGAACAGATTAAAGTCAAATTGCTAATAAATCAACAGAAAAACATTCAACAATAATAATTCAAGAAACAATTCGACAACAACATTCGCTATCTCAAATATCAATCTCAATTTCACTTCAATTCCCATCCTTATTCGTCGCCATCGGCAGTCGTCAATATCAATAACAATAATTCTACAAAACCCAACAATTGTTTCTAACTCGAAGAATCTCCCTTGAGCTCGATTAATAATTCTAATATTTGCAATTGCAATTCAATTTATTTGACTACTGACGACCCGTCCTCTGTTCATCTCATCGTCGATCAGAACAATCGCCGCGTCTTTAATTACTCAAATAACAAATCAAATTATCAAGATTTTATATCGATTTTCCAATTATTTAACAATCAACTTTATTTCTGTTTCACTGTGACAGCACACATTTGTGATTTTCCTGTTAGTTCATTATTTATTAATGTAGTTTAGTCAAATTAAAATTTATTATTATTATATATATTAACATTTGTTAAAACGAGTTAATAAATCAACATATCGTATCCGTTTATTAACTAGTTTTACAGTCAGCAATTAATTAATGCTTTCATTACTTACGTAAAATATGTATATTATCTAGAAATAATAAAAACAGAGTAGTTTGATTACGATAACCCTAAAATATTACTGTTGTAAATATTCATAAGAAAACCCTTTCACAACGTAAGAAGTATGTAAAAATCTCGTGGGCCTCGCCATCGTCCCTACTGATTACTGTACGTAAACTCAGTACCTTTCAGTGGAAACTTAGAAAAATTGTTGGAAGTATTTTTAGTAAGCTAGAGTTATTAGAAGTAGAAGAAGGAATCAAATTTAGAAATCGGATAACTTTCAGTCGAATGATAATGATTCAAAGAATGATCGTATTCCTGAAATCTCTTTTTCTCCTTACAAACAGAAAACATCCAAAGATCTTGAATGGAAATTTTTCAAAGTATTCAAATATCGAAATGTAAATCTAACAATCGAAATTCGATCTGATTATAACATAAAAATTTCTAAACTTCAGTTACATAAGTCATGGTTATATAGCAAATTTTTCCAACTGACAGAATGTTTAATAGTAACTTTGATTCTTATAATATAACAGTTTGACAGTTATGTTGGTCTCTTATGACTGCAGATGCATTCGTAATTACCGATTAAATACATTATAAATCCAGTAAAATAAACATTATTATTCTGTGTATATACATAGTGCAGCCAGAGATGTCGTTCTATTTGTAAATAGTTCAAACACCAAAGCCTTAACATCAATAAGTGGAGTTTTCAACCCGGGAATAAAGTACAAGAAAAAGGGATTTTTCATTATTTTGTAATGTTTTGTCGTCAAATTTTGACTGAAGAATTGTAATATACGTGTTGCGTTCAATAAGTACCCGACGAGAGGTAAAAAATGTAATAGCAAATTTTAGTTTTTTTTGTGAATAAATAAATTAATATAGTTTATAATTTCAGTAATTGTTTTGTGGGCTATCCACTTTACATCCCAAATTAGGCAGTTAAAGAATCATTTGATATGCGGCCCAGTTGTGATCCAAAAAAGATTTGAAGGTCACCGAGGAGGATTTCTTCGCCACATACCCACAGAATTTTGCAAAAAGGTGTTTTCTGAGTTGATTATTTGTTGGCAGAAGTTTTTGGAGCAAAATTGCATTATGTTGAAGAATCATGCCTACATACGTTAAGCTTGTTGTTTTATAAAAATGGTTTTTTTTAGAATTCGTTTTCTTTGTCAGGCCGGTTTACTTATCCAACCTAACATGTATATCTTGCTTTCGAAAGTGCTAAGATCATTTAGGTCATGGGATTACCAATTATTTTAATGTATCAGATAGACTCACATTTATATAGTGTAATAAATAAGAAAAATAAGAATAGTTCTATTAATATATATCTGGTTTAAATATAGAAAAAACAATACGAAACATTACAAAAGCAAATTAAAATGGATAAACTTAGCCAAAGGAAATTCGAATAATAAACTCTCAAAACAAATCAAATTTGAAAGTCCCTGAGTTTATTTCCCCAAAATATTATGGAAGATTATTAAACTTCAAGAAAAATGAAAAGCTTTCAAGTATTTTTAAAGAAAAGTAAATAAATACAAAATCTTTGCTATGTTTTTTTTTGTCATTGAGCAAAAGTGCTCGGTTGGTACATAAATAAATTCGCCACATGTATCGGCCCGAAGGCGTCCTTTACACCGGCCCTGGTTTCCACAGGGGTTCTTTCACTAGCGGCTTACCCCCGCACCCATCACTTGGATGAACGTTTCCGCAAAGCCCGACACTTTCAATCACTGCATCCTTAATAACTCATCATCGAAGGTCAAGTCTTCCTCCCATGATGAGTTTTCTTCATCCTCCGATGAATCTCCACTCCTCGTCCTATCTAGATTGAAGACTAGCTCATCCTCAGATTGATCATTTGATCCTGTTTGATCCTCAACACATAATACTCCCCCCTGTTGCACTCCTACTCTGTAACTATAAGATTGTACGAGTGCTTCTAGGGCGGCTGGATCAAATTCTTCTACACCCTCAGGAATAGTATGTTCATATTCCATTTCTTTCATCGCTAACATGCCTTCCTGAGGTTCTTGGATCTCTTCTACAATAATCTTATTTATTCTCTGGATTCCGCTTGGGACTTTTTACATAGTAAATCAAAAATCAATCAAAAATCTAAAATCAAATCAAACACAAAATGTTTAATCACAAATTTATGTACTTCCAAATATACATATCATTGATTCTGTAAAATTGTTCAGTTTTTAAAAATCTGATTCTAAACTGCTCTCCTTGAAGTCTTTTCTATTAAGTGTATTCAAAGGTTAGTTATGCTCATTCTTTTGATACAGTTATATTTTATAATCAAATTGATTAAAATATTGATTTAGTTTTCAATGAGTTTCATAATTAGTATAGTTTTTATTTTATAAGACTTTTTCAATCAAGGCATTTTAATTGAGCTTATTTTGAGAGGAATTTCGATATCATTCACATCCGTCATTTAATACTTTTAAAAATCCATGAAGAAAAACTCTTGTCTGACGCAGCTAGAAAAAATTGTGCCGTTTATGGGAATAAAGCGTCGGTTCAAGGGGCTTGTCGAAAGTGGTTTGGAAGGTTCCATGATAGAGCCAAGAGAACTAAGGCCCAAAAAGCTGCTTAATGATCATTTGGAGAGCTTGCTTTGATGAAAATCCAACGCAAATACAACAAAATGTTGACAAGTACCTTGAAATAGACAAGGCAACCATGTTTCAGCACTTGAAAGAGTTCGGGGAGATCGGAAAAGTTCAAGAAATGTTTTTAATTCTATAAACGATGATGGGTACTTGTTAGTTACAATTTACATGGATTTTCATACATTTAAAAATTTTCTTTCTAAAAATATAATGCATCACGGAATAACTTGATTTTTAATATTTGTTTTGTATTTTTAATCATTGCTTTGATCTGAGAAAATAATAAATTTTTAAAGTAAATAACTATATTTTTAACTGTGAACTTTAAATTTCTATAAATAAAACTCTTCCTTTCGTTTTTTAGCATTGTCTTTTATGTTTTGAGATGATCTGCCAATAACCTCAACAATAAAAGCTAATTAAGATACCCTACTTCATAGAAAGACAACATGTTTCTATATTTTGCATCAACTTTACTTAAGAATGTTCAGAATGTTTTGCGATTCGTAGCGTTACTGTGAATGACTATGTCCATGGAATTTTAAAATTTCATAACATTAGGTGAAAGTATTTATTTGTGAATAATGCAGTGAAACTGTAAAAAAAATAATGTTATGGACATCAATCTTCATATTTTGCATTAATGTATGCTATGTCCAAACATATTCATATCTTCTGCATTATAATACTTCTTGACTTTTCCGATTCTAAGTTGTACATATTTAAAAAATTTAGTTGTAGAAACAAATATTATATTGATGTGAATACTTTTCTATACAAGTTCTTTCCTTACATCACATTTATTAAGAACACCAATATGGGTTTTCACAACTTTATTTTCATCACAATTTGAATTGTCATTGGAACATTTCTCAGCAAAACTTTCATAATTTGACATCTTTCTAAGTTGATTAACTTTTGTTAATGTCTCCTTAATAAATTCGAACAAATTTTTATTTGAAATGATTTTCAAATTTTATTTTTAAAATTCTACCGGGATTTTCCGTAAATAAGCGCATGCGCTTGTATTTACCGTGTTTCCCCGAAAGTAAGACATTGTCTTACTTTCTTTTTATCCCTAAAAGCCCCACTATGTCTAACTTTCGGGGTATGTCTTATATTGGGAAAAAATTGTCGAATTTTTTGTTTTAACCATAAAATTAACATTTATTAACAACCTGAATAGTATTGTATTCACCACAAAACAGGTTAATAAAAGGAAGTGCCAAGAATGTCTGTTACAACATTGCATAACATGTAGAACAATGAAAAATGGTAAGAACGAACAGGGGAATACTGGAAGATAAAACAGATTTATTCCATGACAACCATGTCATCATTCTTCGGGATATCATCATAAACATCCGCACTCTTAGGTTCCTGTGGATTTTCTTGGGACTCTCGGGAAGACATTTCTTGCCGAATCATTGGCCCATATTTCTCATGGGTAGCAACGGCACTGTCCTGAAATGAGCAGGCTTTTTCCAGGTAGCCAGCTCGCAGTGCATTTGCAACGCAGGTGTTAGTGATCTTATTCCAAGAATTCTTTACCCAGTTAACAATCTCTGACAGTCTGGGCTTCACAAAGTTCCCATGTACATTTCTCTCCATTCGGTTTTCAATGTAGTCATTGATTTCCACACACAGATAGTCCTTGAACCACGGAAAACATTATTGCTGCTCCAGCAGAGGAGAACTGTAAGCCCACACAGCCCGGTATGTTTGGACTTGTAGTCCTCCTCAGCTGCATCTTGCGGTTAAAATAAGAGCTGCAGAGAATCTCTTCACACATCCGCTCCCCCTCCTTGGTCTCTCTCTGTATGACCAGCACTGACCTTTTTCCGGGAGGACACAGAGCCAGTGACACCTGTCGGCAGACTGATCAAAACGGCGCTGTCTCTTCAGTCGGAGGGGGAAGGCACTGGCCTGGCACCCCACCCCAGGGTGCGGCCCGCACCCCCAGCCCCACTCTTTGTACCACACGTCACTGTAGGCAAATCCCCCCGTGTTTCCCCGAAAGTAAGACATATGTCTTACTTTCGGGGTACGGCTTATATTAGCTGACCCTTCTGAAACTCCCGATACGTCTTACAATCGGGGGTGTCTTACTATCGGGGAAACACGGTAGTTTTTATGTTTTTAGGTGTTCCACTTTGTCCCCAAAAATAGGCACATGTGCTTATTTTTGGAAACTGCCATTTTACCTCGAAATTCCATTTTATATAAAAAATAAATTCAATTATATATTAAATAAGGAAAAAGAATGTCTTAATTAATAAAAATTAAATTTTTTATACATTTACTCATCACAGCTATAATGAATGCTTACACAGTTATTGTTATCTGACTCTTATGATCAATTTTTTGATCAATTCAAATGGAAGCAAAAAATCAGTTTTTTGTCCCCAAAAATAGGAGCATGCGCCTATTTTTGAAAACAGAAAATGCCGGTACTTTTATAATTTTGGTAATAATTTTATCTAAAAATTAATTTAATTTTAAAAATGATTTTATTTGAAGAAAAACATTTATTTAATTAATTTAAAAATAAGTTAAAAATTATTTTTATTCAAATTTTAAACGATTTAATATTTTTAAAGATTTTTAAAATCTTATGTTATAATTTAAAATGCAAATTATGCTCAAATAACTATTCATCATGAACATCCAAAATATCAATTTTCCAATACTAAACTCAACATACCAAATTTAAAATATTCCTCACAACATTAACTATCCGTTCATATATACCATTGCTTTCCTTTAATAACGGAGGAAAATATTTAAAAGCATTGGAAGTTTATATTTGTTTCTTTAATGAATCTATTCTCGGTTGCTTCATGATGAAGCTGCAGATTAAACTTCTCAAAGACTTTCAACATGTATTTGCAAATTGAGCAGATGACCATGATGTTGAAACAAAAAATTAGTCCGTCTTATCTCCTTTATAACCCAATCACTTTCATTTATCTTTCTTATCTTTCTTATTTTTAATTATTTTTTTCTAATATTTGGTGGTCATCAGTATACTCCATTTTTTGACCTTTTTTAAAAACAAAAAATTCGTTTTTCTACGAAATTTATAAATATTTTGAGATTTAAATAAACATTAAAAAGTATTATTAAATTTTTTAAAACAAGTATCAAAAATTTGAGAAGTAAATTAAAAAAAAATGTTTTTTTAATGAATTAAAAACTTTTAAGGATAATAAAATATTTCTGTACATAATTATTCCATAATAATGGATGCAATAATAAATAATAAATGTTGGGAAATTATTATTCAAAATTAACAGTTTTTGGAAAATTTATAAAAATAATAAATATTAATGAGAAACTAAAGTAAAATAAAAATAACTATAAAATTTCATATATGAGTGAAAGGAAAAGGGAAATGAGATATCATAGACTTCTTCTGGAAGACTTCTTCTGGAGATGAGTCGTGTTTCGGATATGGTGATGCTCAGTTAGTTTTTCTCAGTTGAATCTTCAGTCACTTTGCAGGTGAAACATTGCACTGACTTATCGATGTTGTTAGTGATTAAAATATGAAATTTAAAAATTTTGACACTACATTAATTTTTAAAAGTAAAACTTTTCATATAAATTATTAAAAAGAAAATTAAGTTAAATAAATTTAAACCAGTTATTTTTGTGTACATAATATTTTACACGCGTTTGTTAATCTAAATAAAATATTTCCGTTAGAAATTTTTTAAAAATATATGAAACAGAATTTTGGTGATATGAATACTTTTTTTTTAAAAATAAAATTTTTTTTGAGATGATTGAAAATTCAAATTCATCAATGCAGAATCACGATAACAATCGTCATTCACATAAAACTTTCCAAGAAACTTACTCTGTCAAAGCAATTTTTTCTCCTCAATGTTGTTTAATTTCCTGAAGTTATTTTTAAAAATGGCTACAAGAATGCAGTTGAAATGTGGCTATATGTATCAAAGAAACGGTTCTCATTGCAAACCTTGGATGACTGGTTAAATTGTAACACATTATCGGTGTATATATATGAAAAAATTGTCAAATAACTTGAGATTATAATTAATAAACAAAGACTTTTAGTTCATATTAATTTTAAAAGAATCTGAATCAGACGAATCATTATTTAATTTATAATTTATATATATATTTAGAAGCGTAATAAAATAAATAATAATATAAATATGTTAATTAAGTAAGTATAAAATATAATTAATAAAATATAAAATACACATCCATAGAAATCTGAAATTACGAACTAATTTACTTTCTATTAATATTATTAAGAACACATATATATTCCAATACATTTATTGACATCAGAACTCGAGTTGTCTCCAGGACAATTCTCCACAAAACTTTCATAGTTAGACATCGTTCTTGATTGATAAATTTTAATTCTAATATAAACTTCTAATTATTTGAAGAAATATAAATTACAATTCCTTACTTAAATATTTTATTATTATTTTCAAAAGTATTTCAATTCCTTTTAAATATATTATTTATGATTAAATAAATCTTTACTTTATAATACACTATTAAAATATTTAAATAAATTTAAAATAACTTGATTCAAATATTATAATATTTTTTTGAGAATAATTAATTACTATATATTTATAAATTAAAATACATATAATTATTTATATCAAAATCATATTATATCAAGGATCCTGAATATATAAAAAAACTCCTGAGATTGTTTAAATCAATCAGAGTAATTAATTTTAGACGCACATTATTTGATTGTGTAATAAAAATAAAAGTTTATCAATTTTTTGGATTTTCAATATGGAAAATTCTTATAATATTCATTGATTAAAATATATTAATTTAATTTTAAAGTTGTTATTTACATTTTTGAAATTGTTTGAATAATCCAATGGTTCACAACATTGAAAATGTCAATCCTCCATCTGGGTGGGAGAAACACAATCCTAATGGATTTAAAATATCAAACACAACATACAATAATAAAATTATATAAATAATCATAAATTAATAATTATAATAAAAAAAGAAAAGAATGTTGATAACAAAAATATTAGTTCTGAATTCGAAAGGTAATTTTTACTGATTTTATGATAAATATTACATTTATCCAATTTTAGGGATGAAAATAAATGATGATTTTCTTAATACAAAATTTTTTGCAGACAAAAATTAAAATAAATAAATAACTTGTTATGGAGAATAAATACAAAGTGACACGTATTCGTTTGACTGGTAAGGAAGTTATGTGGGTTGACATAATAAAAGGAAAAAAAAGAGAAAAGAAATAGAAATCACAACATCCGGTAATGAAATTATATTTTAATAGAAAACCAGTATTTTTATGTTGATTAATTTTTGAATTACTATTACTTTTTGTTTTAATAGTACTCATTCATTAAAACGGAAGGTTACCGGGTAACTAAAAATAAAAATAATTTTAATCACAAAAATTTATACTTTAAAAAAACTATTATTATTATTCTTTATGAAAAGATTTTTAAAAAAGTGCTTGAAATGAAGATTTTGTGTTTAACAATAAAAATGTTTCGTTAAGTAAGGACAAATCTTTGATAAATTTCATCTGAAACATACGATGACCGACTTCTTATACGTTGAAAGAGTAAGAAGAACTAACAATTTGTTTTTACTTAAAGGTTCTTTCAATAACTAAATCACCCTTGTTAGAGTAGAAATTTGGAGAGGGCCGCCTGCAAGTTTTTTAATAAATGAAAATCTTCAAACACAGGAACCGGGTTATATTCTTTGTACCCACAGTCAATCACTAAAACCGAGTCAAAATGTTTAAGGAGAAAGTTTGCCAAAAATTCTCTTCTGTGACGAATTGAATATCGATTAGACAACGACAACTCGATCTTTCGGATTTACTAACAATCTTCAATAATAAATTTCATATAGAAAATCTATCAGAAAATTTCTTTCGTCTTCTGCATTAACAATGTTTGACAAAAATTTCGTTTCGTTTTCTTGTTTAATCACTGGCTAGATCAGTGCTTCCCAAACTTTGGTCCACAAAATGATCAAATAAATTTTATAAAAAATGAAATAAAATAAACTGCAGATTAAACTTTTCAAAGACTTTCAATGTGAATTTGCAAATTTAGCAGATGACCATGATGTTGAAACAAAAAGCAGTCTGTCTTATCTCCTTTTAAACCTTATCACTTTCATTTATCTTTCTTATTTTTAATTATTTTTTCTAATATTTGGTGATCATCAGTATCCTCCATTTCTTGACCTTTTTAAAAACAACAAATTCGTTATTCTACGAAATATTATAAAATAAAATATAATAAAGACGACAATGTAATATGAATTTATAATTTATGCTAAATATATTATTTGCTAAAATTGTACTGATAAAATTGTACTCTTATGTACTCTTATTCATAAATCTGAAACCAAGGTATAATCTATTTTTTCGAATAAATTAATTTTTCGAAAGAATCATCCAAAAAAGATAATATTATATTTTGAATGTTTGATGTTTTGTGTTTTACTGTTGCATGTTGATTTATAATTGTGTCTCTCCTACCCAGATGGATGATTAATATTTGAATTCTTATAATCTAAAAATATGTAATATTTAAATTTATTTTTAAATTCAAATAATCGTAAAATTTTAAATAAGTTAATTAATTTTTACCATTTTTAATAAATAAATCAAATTAATATTTTTTAAATAATTAATAATCTTAATAATAATTTAATAATTTTAATTTCTATCCAATAAGTTTTGAGTACATATTTTAATAAATTATTTATGTCTCCGTTTGCTAAAAATAATACGAATTAATTCATTAATCAATTTAGTTTAGAATGCAATCGTACGAAAGCTTTGACAAAGAATGTCTTAAGGACAATCCATATTGTTGTGTGAATAAAAATATGAAAAGTCAAATTGATGTTCTTAAAAGGACGAAAATACAGCGATGACTACTTACAACTCGGATGTACATGTACTTATGTAAATGATACTGAAAAACCTATTTGTGTTATGTCAGAAAATATTGTCGAACGATGCAATAAAACTTTCTAAACTTCGAAAACAATTAGAAACTATGCATAAAAAATACTTGGAGAAACCTCTATATTTTTCCATTCTTTTTATTAACTTACTTTCTATAAATATATATATATATATATATATATATATATAT
>MQRK01168211.1:489-10512 GCA_001938485.1 Girardia tigrina | reverse complement strand
TATATATATATATATATATATATATATATATATATATTCATTTGTTGTCGAACTACAGACAGAATATCATAAAGTGTATATCATAAATAAATAATGTATGGACTTTGTTTAGCTACTGTGCAGAACGTTAATGATAGAGCAAACTTATTTTATTTTCGTGTCTTAGTTTTTTATAGTTATTTCACTATAAAACTCAAACTCAAAGCGAGATAAGTACCATGTAATGAACTTAACTCAATTTTTAAAGTTTATTGTACGGATATTACATTGTGATAAAAGAACACTTAGTGTTTTGTGTACCAGTTGTTGGGTATTTGTGTTGAATAATTACAAATAAGATATTGCTTGAAGATAATTATTTATATTTCTTTAAAATAAACATTTTTCTTAAGTTTTTTGATAATCATAATAATCCTATAGAATTTGCGATCATCCATCAAGTCTGACGACTATTGAAATAAATACGTGACACAGTCCAGAACTCCTCTACTGAATACTTTTAGGCAGATAAGGCTCTTGGATAACTTGGATTTATGTCAGTGAGAAATGAATATGCTATGCAATCGAAAAAAAGTAAACAAAATACACAAAAACAATCAATTCCATTCTCACAAACCAACTATTGTCATCTATCAATTGCTGTTTGCGGCAATTTGCGTTCTATCGTTCATTACTTTACAAGGTAACGGAAACATATGATGAAAGTAACAATGGATAGCTAACCAAAAATTAATGTTTGAGATGAAATTTCTCACACTCAATACAATTTTTACCTTCCCATGTATAAAGTCTGGTAAACATTAGATTGATATTATTTGAATATATATTTGATAAAGCGCATTTTTTTAAAAAAAATGTTAATATATAACATGTTTCGATCAATATTGATCATCATCAGCTCTTAGTGTTTGATAGTGTTTAATTTAGTTGGTTCAATGGTAACAAAAATGAAATTGTTTAAAAGTGTTTAATATAATTAGTTAAATGGTAACAAAAAATTATTAATATTTTGGATTGATTTTATTGGACAAAAAGTAAATTAATTAAAAATATTTAATACAGTCGCTGAAAAATATTGATTAAAACAAGTTTGAAGAATAGAAAAGTTATATTTTGAAATGAGAGAGGTTATATCCTTTCAACAAACACAATTATCCAAAATCTTACTCGATCGACTTGGCTGTAAATGTTCACTAGTTCGTATTTTGAGATGACGATTTGTCTCTTCAATGTAAGAGTTGTCACACTTGTGAAAATATTTTTTTTTACTATCTAACTAAATAAATAGAACACTTTCAAACAATTAATTTTACTTTTTTACCGTTTAAACTATTAAATTAAAAACTATCAAACACTAATTAATAACAGAGGATGATCAATATTGATTAAAACATGTTCTATATTATCAATTTTTTTAAAAAGCGCTTTAACAAATATTTATTCAATATATATATATATGTATAGGGGAGACTCGGCTTTCTCCGTGACACGGCTAAATTCGTGATAGCTTAAGTAAAACTAATGCAAAATGTAACAAAATTGCAAAGTATGTAATGATAGATTTGAAGATGATCTATCTGGAGAGGAGTGGATACAATGTAAAAAAAATAAATAAAATAAAATTAATAAAATAAAAAATTAAAAAATCAAAATTATCTCTTAATATCACGAAATTAGCCGAGTCTCCCCTATATATATATGTATATATATATACTTATTCAACAATACATCATGTAAATGTGGTTTCATAAATAGCTGAACATCTTGTCTTATGAAAATGTCTATTTGGAAATGATCTCCAAGGATAAATAACAGTTGTTCATATATTTCATTGTTTCTCGCGAAATTTTTTGAAGTGCAAACGACAAAAATTTTTATGAAATAAATAATCATATTTACTTTTGACTGACAATTGTCATCGAATAATTTTACGCTTCCTTTGCTAAGTATCTCATTAATATTTTCTTCTATAAAAAGTTCTAGTGAAAAAGGGTTCATCAATTCAACTTTATCTTTCGGTATAATGGAAGGTGGAAGTGATGTTGAAGGCAAATTTAAACAATTTCCTTCATCAATTTCTTTTTGCACTTTCAGAGCTATTTCTTTTATTTGAGTCTCCAAATTGTCGACATGGCAATAAACCTCGTATTTTTTATTTGTTGTTGGTTCATCAAAAAACCTAGAAAAAATTTTGTTATCCTTTATATAATATTGTAAACTGAAAAGAATTCGTTATGAAAATTCTTGCTAGTTTCTAAATTTTAAATATTATACATGAAGAAGTAAATTTCTTGAATATAAAATTACCATACTTATCTTTTCATACATTTAAATATAACGATTATTACAATTTGATAATAATTTAATTAATAATTATCTAAATTATTGTTTAATTTGAAAATAATTATTTATTTATTTTGACGAAATATTAAGCAATTTAAATCAGTAATTAATTAAAAATTATTGATTGAAAAGATCTGCTTTAAATTTAATTTTATTAAATTTTAGAATTTGGTCGCAAGTGTTGCTCAGAGATTGCATCGATGCGGTGAGAATTCCATGGTGTAGTTGCTGATCCATTGTAAGTGGACCATCCCTGTGCTAATGACCGTGATTGCGCATGACGATGGTTCCGTGACACAAAGAGTGGTCAATTATTGTGAGCTGAAAATACTTCAGTCCGGACATTCTCGGATCGCACTCTAATTGTTGAGAAGATGTTCGCAAATACAAATTGATACAATTTCAAAGACTGAAATAACAAGACAGCAAATTTCATGATTTATTCAGTTGAGACTTTACAAATTGTCGATGTCCACTACATAAAAAAAACTGCAAAATAATTGTTTGATAAAACAAATTATTATATTTTTTACATTATTTTAATTTTTAATTACTTTCTGCGAGCACCACAATTTTATTCGTTTTTAATTACTTTGAAACTATTTTATTAGTTTCAAAGAGAAATTATTTCTTAATTGTTTCAACTATCTGACAACACAATAATTATTATCTAATTTCTCCATTATTTTTCAACAGTGAAAATAAATAAGTTTTCACCAAAACTATATTGTTTATAAAAATGTTTATTTTATTTATTAAATATACTAAACAATTCATATTTCACTAATTTCAAAAATATAATTATAAAAGGAAATTAAAATAAATCGCCGAAAGATAAAGGTATAACTGAGGATGATTAAGAACACCAATATGGGTTTTCACAACTTTATTTTCAATACAATTAGAATTGTCTTTTGGACAATTCTGAGCAAAACTTTCATAATTTGACATCTTGAGGATCCTGGTTCCATGGTGTCTTTGGAGGCAATGTAATTCGACTCTTCTATACTTTCTTGAGCAATATCTCAAGAGTTTCAACTGAAGAGCGTATTAGCTGCAGAGAACGTTTTTATGAAAATGTATTTTTAGTCTTATAAGATGCAGTAAGTATTAGTTGCACCATTTGCGTTGATGACACATGATTTTAAAATCAGCAACCTATCATTAAAAACAAATGTCACAGTGACAATAACCATTTTGTTTTAATTTTTATATTGTTTACATTGTTTATTGCACTGTTTTGAATCCTTGATTAAAATTGATAACAATTCTGAATAAAAACAAAAGAAACAACAAAGACATTTTAGTTCAGCAAAGAAAAAAGAAATTATTGAATTAGCTCATCGGTTAGGAAACATGCGGGAAGCCGCAAGACGATAAGATATTAATGAAACTGTTTTTCGACGATGGATTGCCCAAGAGTCTGTTATCAAAGCAGTGAATCCAAATCGAAGATCATATTGTAGTGGTAACGCTAGATATCCGGAATGGGAAACGAAACACTACAACCCATTAATTAACATTCAGAATGGGCAAAGTAAGGTTATTTCAATACTTAAAATTTTTAATTAAAATATTCTTTTTGCCTTTATTACCCAATAATACTTTGATAAATAATAATAATTAATTTTTTGGTTACCTTTTAAAGTAAATATATCTATTAAAATTATATTATTCAAACAATTCAATATTCATATTATACGAATCGATCCTGATTCAACGTGATCGAGAACTTCAAGTGTCGGTTGTTCAAATTCGTGTCCGAAAATTGCTAATGATGATGTATGTAAACATCGAAACATGTCCAATAATTATATAAAAAGCCTTTGATCAAATTATATTTTAAAAAATATTATGTAATATAACCTTTATTTATTCTACCTTCTTCCAAAGAAAAACATCCCACTTTTCGTACAATTTACACCATTTATATCGTACATCCTTTTGGCGCTTAGACAGTGAAGGTAATATTAGAGGTCGGTATGAAGATAAACCATTTCGTATTAATGATCGTTTGATGGCATTAAGACCCACATTCATGGCATTGAAACCAACAGCAGTTTGTATAATCCTTGAGGTTGCTTTAGGATTTATCAAAGCTTGCTTTGCGAGTGCCCTGTCAATTTAATCAGATAGTTTTCCTTTTCTACCACATTTTTCATTTCGTTGCGCTCCAATTTGAGCGGTTTCTTTGTATCTTTTTATGATACCCGATATCGTTGATCGAGGGATATCAGTATCCAATGAAATTTGAATCTGTGTCTTCTTCTCATGATATTTTTAAATAATTATTTCACGGATAGATAGTGGTGTATCCATAAGGGTAGAATCTTATTAAATAATATAGATGATCAGTATCATGTATAATAAAAAAACAAAATTTTATTGATATGACTTAATGACAGATTCAATTGAGCGACCATTTCTTTGAAAATCTTACATAAATATTTCAATTTTTATTTTTATGAGATATTTTTATTGATAAATTGACTCAATGTTTAAGTTAGTTACATGTAAAATTTCAAGAATGGTTGGTTTGGTAAATTTTTTATACAAATTTAAATAATATGAAAAAAAATGTACTGATGGATTAATTTAAGCAACACTGTAAATATTTTAAAATGAATTTTAAATATTTTCATTTTTATTTGAATAAAATTCGAAATTCAGTTTGTTTTTAATAATTTTATCATTCTCTTAATTTTATTTTAAATTGAAAAGAATCTAAATATGATTTTAAAGAATTAATTCATTTTGAAAAAATACAACATTCTCTCGTCACTAAAATTATTTTATTATATTTTCAATCTAAGCAAAGAATCATGAATTTCCCTTAAGAGATTTGTTAAATACTTTCATTAATCTTCTTAATGATAACCCTATTTCTTCTTAATGTGAAAGTATATCCAATCTTTTTTCTTTCCGTTAATTAGTGTTATTGTTAAAATATTTCTTGATCTTCAATTAGTTAATTATTATATTTTATTTATTTATAAATAAATTTACAAAAAATATAAACTTGAAAAGAAAAATTATTCTAATATTATTTGAATCAATAATCTATTCCTTATGGAGAGATTTGATAAAATTAAAATATAAATATAGAGTTGCTCAAATCATTTGCCAAATAAATTCAAAAATCCAAATTCATAAACCATTCTTTTTAAACGAAACTTGTCCAGTTTTTTCTAAAAATATAACTTATTTTATCCAAGTTTATCCATTACTTAATGTCGTGACTCAGAAGTAAGACTGTATCTAAATATTTATTTAAAATAATAACAGTACACAATTATATAGTACACAATCAACATCATAATAACTTACATCATAGCTTACATCATGTCAGATCACTGATGTAATTGTAATTGCGTAAGGCAATTAAGTCATACCCTTTTATGACTCATCACACTTAAGTTTATCATTTTGCAATAAGTAAAACATGTAATACTAGATTGAATGAAAAAAATCATTCGCAAATGATTATATATACTCACAATTTTTTTTCAAAAAACGTTAAGTTTTAAAGAAATTTGTGTTTTAATATTAAAATCTAAACTTACCTTTTCTTTATAAAAACTTATAATTTCTATATAAAAACTAATAACTTCTATATAAAATCTGAAGTCATAAAAATTAAAATGGTAAAAAGCAAAACGACGTTTATGTAAAATAGTAAAAAATATTGAAAATAAATCTTGTTGTGAAAAAATATTTTACACTAATCCATCAATTTCAGTCTTCTTATCTCTTTGTCTTTCAATTACAAATCCCAAAGTATTTTCTCCTCTCCTTGGAGAATGAAGCACTCTCGATGGAAGAACAAAAATCTAGAAAAGGTTGGTATATTTTATTTTACGATGTTCATCTCTACTTCTCCTTCTTTGATAGTTATATTTTTGAAATTTCCTTCAACCAAGACTACGAGGTTCATTTCTCCCTTGACCATATAAAAAATCTAAAATGATATAATTTATATACAAAAAAGTTTGAAATTTGATTTCTCTAAATCAAAAATAATTATATTTATTTCAAAAACTAACTTGTTTATGATGCAATAAAAGTATAAATATAATATACTTCAAGATCAATCTTTTTATCACATAAACTTCTAATGAAGAAAACTTTCCTTGATCCTCCTTTCATTCTAGTACATTATATATTTTTATCATAATCGCAAAACACTTAATTAATATTCAACATCATAAATAATCATTTTAACTATTATATTTTTATTACTATGAGGAATATTTGAAATGTTGATGTTTTGAGTATTGTTTGCATGTTTAAATGTTGTGTGTTGATTTGGGATTGTGTCTCTCCTAACCAGATGGATGATTAATATTTTAATTCTTATAATATGAAACTAATTTATTCAAATTTTTAATCTATTATTATTGATTATTTAAAATAATTTTATTTTTGTAAATTTATTAAATAATTGAATCAAATTAATGTTTTAAATGATTATAAAAAGTAATTTTATTTTAACCAATAAAATTTAAATTAAATATTTTAAATAAAATAATTCTTGTCAAGTTAGTTCAGGTTTAAGATGAGAAGTATTAAATATTGAGTGATGAATTTGAGCAAAAGCGATATTATTGATTGTCATAGAGATGATCTAAATTGTGAATGTAATAAATGTTCTGTCAAATGTGTGAGTTCTCTTTACAAGTACGAATAAAAAATTTTAGTAATTTAAGAATCGGTAATGATTAAACATTTATTTTACAATTATCGTTTATTTACAAAACAATTTTTTTAATCTAGAACAATGTTTGACTACTTTTAAAATTTAAACAAACTCAAAATGAATTAAATGTTGTACCTCTCAATTTATCAATGAAAGGACAAATGAACTTAAATATAAGTAATATGTCGATGTGATATCTAATCAGTTGTGATTCACAAAACTGACTGTTCGTACTTACAATCAAAACTATTATTTAACAAATTTTAAAACTCATCTCTGGAAACGATTAAAACAAAACAAAAATTTACAATAGTTCGAATTAGCTAAATTTTAGATTATTTTTAATTTTTTTTATAATTCTTGGTAAGTTTTTGTGTTATTTAAGTCAGTAGTTTTCAACCAGGATACCACAGAACTTCACGGTTCCCCCAGGTAAACTCCAGAGGTTCCGCAATTTCTAAATTAGAACAACGAGCAAATAAAAATGTTAAATTCAATTTCGAAAATCTTATTATTATTATTTATTCTTTAACCTTGAATGGATTTTGATTGCTGATTGAAACGGAATATCTTATATACCCCCATAAAGAGCTGCGACGTCTCGTGTAATCTTCAAATTCCTATTTGGGTAAATTTGCCGTTTGTGAGAAATGAAAATTAAAAAAAGAAAAGAGAAAGATTTTATGTAAAAAGACAAGGAAAGATAATGGTTGATTATGATGGACAATATTTATTATTTTGTTTGTTTTGTTTTTGTTAAATTGAATTTAATATCGTAAATTATTTTTTTTATTTTATCGAATGAAATAAATTATTTTGGCGCGAAACTTGTTGATTTTGTTTTTAATAGAAGTCACCATTGAAATTATAATATACGTTTTAAATTTTTATCTGAATTAAACGTTTCTAATGGATTCTTATGATGACGAGATCGAATATTGGGAAAACGATGAATTAAATAATTACAATTTTTTATGCTTAATGAGTTCCGATTTGTTCACAGAATTCGAACTGATGTTCGAACATATTTTTAATGTTCATAAAGCCAGCAGGGAAATCGATAATTATAAATTGAAGGTGTTGGAGTTGTGCTCTGCGGGACGAGTTTGTCGACTTTGAGACAAAGAATTACCGAATTATTTGAGTTGAATGCCGAATAGGATGAGCATGTCAAACCGAAACAGAAAATCAAGGTTAATTTAAAATTACATTATTCCCCACGAACCCACTACCGCCCCATAACTTCAGGGTACCGCAGCCACGCTGCGCACGATCTCTTATAATTTGCATTTTCAGCTCTGACAACCATAAAAAACAAGAAACGAGCACAAATGCAGTTTTTGAAAGATGAAATTTGTTTGTCTGTCAAAAACACGACCAAATTTTAGAGTTGTGCAAGAAACACCAGGCTCGGATTTCCCAGTGTGTTTTTGATAAGAATAAATTTAGTCTACTCAAACAGGCACAATTTTGTTTTAATTTCATGAAAATTCATGTATAATACTTTTAACAAATATTTGTATGCTCATTTTAAAAAATAAATGCTGTTTTCTGCATAAAACAATTAAACTATTGCACAGGGGTTCCTCTAGCTCAATAAATGTTTCCTTGGGGTTCCTCCCAACAAAGGGTTGAAATCCACCGGTTTAAGTATACAAAACAAATTGAATAAAGTTCTATAAGAAAAGAATATTTTTTTATTTAATTTTAAAGATATTTAAAGAAATATTGGATCTTCTTGAATAATTTTCTCAATTTGTGTAACTCTCAATAATGGAAAAAGGTACCGATCCTTGTTAGAAACTAAAATAAAACATTTTACAATAATCATAATTGACTAATTTTATGTCAATCCAATTTTCATACGAAGTATAGTCTTTTATTCTCAAATAATTTTCCTGTAAAAACCGAAAATAAAATCCCTCAAAATGTGTCCCTTTCAATTCAATCTTTTAGACCTTTTAATGATTCAATTGAATTTATTTTTCCTGACTAATTTGTATTATTTTCTAATTTGTTATGAACTCTTTGCTGCTCATCGACCTCTTGATAAACTTGCAAGCATGGCAATTAAATGAAGCAAAAATAAATAATTAATAAACATTGTCTATATTGTTTTATTTATATCTAAGATCATAATGTAACTATAAAATTAAAATAAATTGTGTTGAACAAATTTTTAATCTAAAGAAGTTAATATTTTGTTTAGTTTGAAGATAATATAAAATACTTTGGGTTCTTTTATACTAACTAGGTTAAAATCGTCACATTGTTTGTTTGAACCATAATAGTAATATTAGTCTTAGTCCTTTTTGATAATAATGTCATAAAAGCCTCATAAACAACATATATGTACAACACAAAATATTCCCTAAAAACCAGAGGTAGGAAACTCATCATAAGTAAAACAAGATTTTTTTAAAAACTTATAATAGAAGTTTTTTGTTATGATACGTTTTAAAACATGGTTTACAGAGTCAAGCGTCACAATCAGGACACTAAAATCTAGTTTATCTGGTTTTTCATCTTTTCGTCTTTGTTATTACAGTACACCATGCAACACCTGGTCTGACTTGTTTTGTGGGTCTAGAGACCATCTTTTTATTTGACTGAGTATCACTCATCATGTTCTTTTCAACGAGTTATGCTCGTCCAAAGGAATAAGATGGTTAAAGTAACCGAAGTCGGAAGAGTATTTTGATAATGAATATCTATTCATCTTTTCTTTAAAACATTACAGTGTTGCAAAAGAAAGGTTAGGTTAAATGTAACAACAATACTATTTTTATTTTTCAGTAAAACTTTAGAATATGTTTTCTTTTTTAAATTATAGTATTTTTTAATTATTTTCCTAATTTAACCGCTTTTTTTATAATTTTAAAGAGGGCATATTAAATATCAAATAAACGAGTTCTAACTTCTTCTCCATATTCAATATGAAAATCGCTCCTTTTATTTGGCCCTTGGATGAAAAACAGAATTAG
>MQRK01168202.1:44788-55302 GCA_001938485.1 Girardia tigrina | reverse complement strand
ATATATATATATATATATATATATATATATATATATATATGTAGGTTGATAATGTACTTTTGAAGGTTGATAATGTGATTTTTTAGTATTTTCTATATATTTTTTCTATATTATTCGATATTTTTCTGTATTTTCTACATGTTCAATTGTACATTTCATTGACATTATGAATGTAATTCGTTGACATGATGGATGCATGAATAATGTATAACAAAGTTGTATGTAGATGTTATTTATAATGTCTATGCACGTTTTAAGTATAATAAGAGTTTTATACATATAACACTTTTGCTTTCATATATATACGAAAAAAATTGATTTTTTAACACTTTTTTGAGAATTTCAGAAATATTCGAAAAAATAGATTTTTCATCACTTTTTTGAAAATGTTGATATTGAATCTGAATGTACATATATGAGTTTCTATTCAAAAGTATCAGCGCATTTTTGATATTCTGCTTCCATGGGCCTCTAAAATCAATGTACCTTTTGTTGTATTTACCCATTATGTTAATTATAGGAATTATTAATCAATATATGAAAATTCTAATTGTACATTAAGATGGACAATCAAAATGTGCATCAAACTCATCACTAGTAGTTTTAAAAATTCTATGCATTGATTTTTGCACTTTTGCAGAAGTGCAGCCTGAATAGCACTGTGCTAGCACATTAAAAATGTGCGGCGCAATGTGTACTATAGATTAGCACTTTAAAAATATCGATCAGCACATTTGGGCACTGTGCAGCAATTGATTAGCACTTTTTTTCTAAGTTTGCTGTGGATACGGTTACATTTACATGGTTACAACCACATTGAATTACTTCATCTGTTGCTAAGGAAATCTGCCCCTTGGTTACCCTTGCTTAGGGAACCGGGAACCAATCAGAAGCGTTGCTAGGGTGATCACAACCGTTGCCAAGGTAATCGAACAGTTAAAAGTCCGATTTTGTTAAAAGTTATAGCATATGTATCTCATGCAATGAGTAAGCATGACATTGGGTATCACGAAAAAAGAGCCATTATGTATTTTTTTATTTTACCCATCATTTCAAACATTATTTATATGGGAAACATTTTATTTTAAGAACAGACCATAAAGTGATAACATACATGTTAACTACGAAATAATAGTAACATCAAAGTTTCAGAATTGGTTAAATTTCCTAAGTAGTTTAGATATGCAACTCAAATATATAAAAGGAATGTTACATCAGAAAGCTGATGCACTCTCTCAAACTTCTTGCGATACATGTTGTTATTGACAATTGCAACATGAAAACACCAAAACAGGAAAAGACAAAACTCTTATCCTTGAATGATATCTCAGGTGATACAAGATGGCCAAATGACTCTATGGAGATCGATAAAATAAAAAGACAAATAAATTAAAAATGTGCGATAATGTTTTTTGGATGATGAGATAATTTTAACAAAGAAAAGGGAAATTAGGATTCTAAAAGAAAAAAAGGATTCACAAATTAGATTCACAAAAAGGATTCACATTCACAAATTACTTTGTCATGCTGAAATAGAGAAAACGTGAAATATTGTCAGAAGAGGAAGACTTATACGTTAAAAACGAAAGAAACGATCGTGAAACAACAGTGTAATAACATTTTTGAATTAGTTTTTGTCGATTTCTGTGGTCTTCTGCCACCTAACAGATATGGCAAACGATATATTTTTAGGAATCATTGATAAATTTTGTAGATATATATCTTTGAATGTAGTTGCAAAACAAGATGAAGAAACAAAAAAAGGTTTCCTTGAAAAATTGGATATTAAAATTTGGAACACGTAACGTAATCAATGTTGATATAGGTAAATGTTTTGAATCAAATCTCATCAAATCATTGGCAGGAAAAAAATTATGTAAAATTACAATTCTCTAGCCCGTATTATCATCAGACAAATGTTTTAATTGAAAGACAATTTTGTACGATACGCGATTACATTAATACATCTTTAAAAACCCACAGTCAGAAGAATTGAGTTGATGTACTCCCAAAAGTAGAATTTACTTTGAACGCTACTTTCTAGAAATCTTGAAAAATGAATCCAGTAGAACTTGTCTTTGGGTTTAAGATTAATAGAGACTGGTATGATAACAAAATGGTAAATGACAGAAAATCTTTAGAATCCAAAGCATTAAGAAATCAAGTTAATGTACATTTTGATAATTTTAGGAGCAACAAAATGATATTTAATGTAGATGACGTTGCTTTAGTTAAACGAGAAGGTAGATCTAAGAACGATCAACCTGGATAATCTGAATTTCCTAATGATAATCGATAACATAAAAGTCGATTCGATAGAAATGAAATAAGAAGAATTTGGTGTTAGAAAATGCGATATCAATTTGAGAGGTGCCAACGACGGAAAATTGAAAGTATTGGGTAAATAGAGGTAGAAGTAGATATATATCTGACAAGAAAAGTAGTACCATTTATTGTTGTGGAGAGTATGGTTCCAGAACTTATCGGAGGCATAGTATTCATGAAACTTTTCGGTTATTCCATACAAAGAAACGAGTATCGCGACAAAAATGTTTCAAGGGAAGCACGTGAAAGTGTGTGTAACATCGAGGCAAAATTCGGCCGGGTGATAAGGCCAGGAGAGAGATTAAAAAGAGCATTAGATTGCATAGGTAAAATATCTTCAAAACTGTTAGAGGTCATTCAGAAACAGACAGAAGTATTCATGGCTGACAAATGGGATATTGGATGTACCAGTTTAGCAAAATATTAAGACGAAAAATATTAAAAAATATTAAGACGAATGGGGAGCAAATTAATTAAAACCCTTTTCGTCAACAAATGCATCTCGAAGAAAAAATCATAGAGACTATAAAAAAATTGTATGATAATAATATCATTCGGAAGTGTAATTCACCTTGGAACACACCATTAATTTGTATGTGGAAAAAAGATAAGATGGATATTCGTATATGTTTGGATTTTAGGCGTTTAAATGCAATAACGGAGAAACAAGCTTATCCGATGTCCAATGTTGATGAGATGTTGGGTGCTTTAGGAGCTATAAAGTATTTTAGCTCGATTGACCTTGGAAATGCTTTTATAAGGTTGAACTGGACAAAGAATTTCAAGAGAAAATGGCATTTTCTAAAAAGCAAGGACAGTATTGTTTTACTCTTATGCCGTTTGGTACAGATGCTGCACCGGGAACTTTCCAAGAGATGATGACAAAGGTAGTCGGAGGAATCAAAGGTGTCACTGAATACTTAGATGATATCTTGGTGTACACAAAAGATCGGAAGAAATACTATATTGTTTTGAATCAAGTTTTGGACAA
The DNA here is from genome assembly GCA_001938485.1 of Girardia tigrina. Lineage (NCBI taxonomy): Eukaryota > Metazoa > Platyhelminthes > Tricladida > Dugesiidae > Girardia > Girardia tigrina. Next base: position 51,986 of record MQRK01168202.1, on the reverse strand, counting down.
TATTAGGAAAGCATGATTGCGGGTGAACCCAGGCAAATGTCAATTGTTGAAACAGGAAATCAAATTCATAGGACATATAGTTAAGGAGGACGGTGTAAAAAAATGGACCCGTTCAAGATTGAAGCAATAAGAACATTTTGGAAGCAAAAGTGTGTTAAAATATTACGCAGTTTTTTGGGCATTTGAAACTATTATCGACAATTTATAAAAGAGTATATAAAGAAAGCTAGAGTATTAGAACAATTATGCGGGCCAAATAACAATAAAAAACTGAATTGGACAAGCGAGCTAGAGTTAGCATTCGATGAGATGAAGAATGCATTAATGACAAGCCCGGTGTTACTATTGCCTATTGTGTTACAAGCAAAGAATTGCTTGCCATGTGTGAGAGATAATTTGGAATGTTGTAAGTTTGTTGTTTGTATGCTGTTTAGATTTGTGACTCTCCTACTCAGATGGGATTGATATGTTATTTGATTGATTATTTGAATCAAATGAAATTAATTTAATGATATTAATTTTAAGTAGTAATTAATTAAAGTTTGATAATTATGAATTTTAATAATATTCTCAGTAAACGATTTTAACTTATTAAATTTAATATATTTTAAAAATTTAAAAAATGACATAATATCTTTTAATCCAATAAAATTATGAGGAATTAAAATGTAATATTAAAATTTACCATTTATTGTTTTTTTCATATTTAAATATTTAATCAAAAATTATATCAATCAAAGAAAGATGACCTCTGAAAATTGTTATGAAGAATCTGTTTGTGTTGTAAATAAATGTTTGCATTCAAATTGTGATGTTGTTAATACCATGTATTATTTTTGTAACCATTTTAGACATTTTCTGTATAGTGAATGGTTTACTTTGCGTACCGGCAATAAAGCAATCACGTTTATGCTGAAAACTAAGAAGCCAAGTACATCGTATTTTCAAACGTGGATATGAAGTTAGAATTTTGAAAAGGATCTTTGCACACGAATGCTGATATGCTGGCAAGGATTAATTGTGATACGTGTACTTAATGTTTGATACAACAAGAGGAAGCTAAGAAGAAAAAAATCAGGACACGTGTACTGTGTCGGTCAAGCTCAAATTTTACTACGATCACATATATACTGATAAGTGTTGCAATCAGTTGCTTTATGTATCAAGTCCTAAATTGACGTATAAAGCGAATGAATTTTTAAATTTTAAATCGGAAAATATTATCTGGGAAACCCATCGGATGTTGGCACACGCAGGTGCAAGAAAAGTTGAGTATTATTTAAGAGACTCTAAGGATTTTAACAAGCTGAAAGGTAAGATGACAGAGATTGTACGCAGTTGTGAATCTTTCCAAAAGTATAAAACATATACGGCCAAGAGAAAAGAGAACACGATAAAATTAGAAGCTGTCGAGGTTTTTGAATGTATTTTTGTGGATATTTGTGGACCATTGAAAGAGACTTCTGGGAAAAGGAAATATATTCTAGGCATCAATGATTAGTTCAGTAAATATATCCTCTTATTAGCAATATCGACACAAGATGAAGAGTCGATAATAAAATGAATTGAACGACAATTCCGTACAGTGATAAAATTGATAAATGTAACATTGCATGAGAGAAGAAGTTTGGACTGGGCAGAGATTCTACCGGCGATCGAGTTCTCATTAAATGTCACATTACAGACGACTATCGGGATGAGCCCAGCTGATATCGTTTTCAGAAGACGCATTAGCAGAGGGAGATTGGATGGAAAAATAGCAAAACATTTCAATATGAGCGGGACCAGGAGCCTATCATGTGAAGATAGTTCTTTCCAGGAGATGAGGAATAGGTAAAGGTAGAAACTAGAACAAAAGATCAAGGGAGATATGAGGGGCCATATAAATTCATTCGAAAAGTAGAGGATAGAAGATATGTTCTTGAATATATGTCTGGTACAACATGTGAAAGAAATGTCGAGAAAATTAAAAAATTCTTGCACGGAGGGGGTGTAAAAGAGTGTTGTTAATTTTTAATTTTCAAAAATTGGAAATTATTTCTTAAAAAATTTCGATTTATAATTGAAATTAAACAAACATTGGAAAATAAAATTACAAAAAAGAAAATAAAAAAATGAAAATTTGTTTAAATAAAAAATTTAACCTTTTGTAGTTTTGAATAAATTTTGCAAGTCTTAATTTCTTTTTGATTTAGAATGGAAGTTAATTTCCAACCTAACAGTGATAATAAAGAAGTGTAGTTAGGCGAAATTGTTGATGATTTGATATAGCGCGAAAATTGTTGAATTTTTATCAGTATTAATAAATCGATTGAAATTTGTTGACGTTTGTTCCTGCAATCGAAAATTTGGAGCGAAATTCAAAACAACATTAATTGATAATGAATGAATTAAACAATTCGGATTGTCGAGTGATTATCGAGAATCTAAGCAGAAATGAATTGATTGAAAATTCGAAAATCAATAAAAAAACCAATTTGCTTGAATCGCGTAATTTGATGCTACTTGATTATGACGACAATAAAGATTGATAATTACGACAGATCGTCTTTGAATGATACTTTTTAAATTGCTAGAATTATTTGAAAACAAGTTGCGTGAAGAAAATAATGTCGCTGAGGAGAACTTATTACCGATTTAACCAATTATTAACAACATCAATATGAATTTTTAAATATTTATTAATATCAAAAGTGCATTCACTATTTGATATTTTTCTTGATCAATATATTTCTCAATTCATATTATTTCTTTCAATAAATGACAATCATTTAATAAAAACTATTAATTAAAAAGATTCTATTTGGTTAAAATTTAATCTAAACATTTTTAAAAACGTTCATTAAATTAATATATTAAAATTTTAAATTATATTACAAATTAAATAATACATTCAAAAATTATTTTAAATCTTTTTACTTTAAAATTAAATTAAATTATTTTTAATTAGTAAAAATCAAAGAAAATACCAATCATCCATCTGGGTAGGAGAGACACATTCAGAATCAACATACAACATGCACAATATCAATAAAAAATCAAAACATTCCTAAGACCCCCCTCGATTCAAATGGCTTTAGCCATTCAACATTTTTAATCAAAATTCTACCATCTTTGAGCTACAGCTCGTAACTCCTTTCGTGATTTCGTTTCAACATGATTGCCGGACCCATGTAACGGTCATATTTTTTGATAAATTTTCTTTTTTATCCATACTCTGTCTCAAACTTCAAAAACTCTTCTTGTCTCTACATTTTGTTCGATATTAACTTGGTTTCCCTTAGTTTCTTTATTTTTCTTCCACCAATGTCTTAATCGTCTTCCAAATATTATTTCAGCCGGAATGCATAGCTATCGATGATGTCAACTTTCTCGTGGAGTGGAATAGTGGCCCGTGGAGTGTCAAGTGATAGTGGAACCCAGATAGTGGTGGGGAAAAAGGATGCCTGGCACCCCGAAAATTCGTGAACGATGGAGATAAAGAAGTATTTGACAGAGAAATTCAATCATGGATTGGTGAGGATGTGCTAGTCGCGTATGACGAAAGCAAACACGGCTCAATCAGAAAATATCAGTCACTTATGAGTGTGAGGCAAGAGAAAGAAATCATTACAAAAATAGGACCCGTATTTGATTACAGAAAGCTTAACAAACTACCACAATCGCATCTTGGAGGAGATCTACCAATATGTAGATATAGAATTAGAAAGTGGAGGCAATCGGGGCAGAATGCTACTGTTCTGGATCTCAAAAAAGCATACGTAAAGATTCACATTGATCAAAGTTTGTGGGTTCATCAAGCGGTAAGGTGGATAGGTCAAACGTTTTTACTTACTCGTTTAGGATTTGTATTATGCTCAGCATCAAAGATCATGACGAATATTGTAGATTACATCATCAATTGGAACAATTATCTCAAATGGAGTGTATCCAGTTATATATTGATGACTTATACTGTGACAAGAAACATGTTACCGTGGAAGAGGTGCGAAGGCATTTCCTTGAGTGGGATTTGGAATCGAAAGAACCGGTGAAAATTTTGAAAAATGATCCGGTTAGAGTGTTAGGTCTCAAAATAGATAACGACTTGAATTGGTCCAGAGAGCGAGACATTTCAGAGTGAGAAGATGAAAGAATAACAAGACGAAATCTGCACAGCTTTGTTAGAGAACTAATAGGCAACTTACCCATTTGTGGACAATTGAGAATCATGTGCTCAATGTTACAAATGATGACAGCTACGAAGGGAAGTACTGGGTTAAATCGGTAGGAATCAAAGTGTCAGAAGTTGAAGTCAGAATGATGAGAAGTATTAAAAAAATTTTGATAGAGAATGTTTATCCAAGTAAGGGAAAATGTCCAGTGAAACAGTACTCACCAATGACTATCTGGAACGATGCGAGCTCAGTGGCAATTGGAGTTTTGTTTGAAATGCATAACGGGATCATAGAAAACGCCGCTTGGTTGAGACCCAAGGATTACTTAAATCACATAAATTGTAGAAAATTGGACGCTGCCATCAAGGGAATAAACTTAGCGGTCAAATGGGCTGCGCGCAGACTGACCCCAAAGGTGATTCAAAAACAGTGTACAGATGGTTCAACTCAATAATTAAACAAAGTCACAATGCGAAAATGCATGCTTTAAGTGAAATAATCATTCAGATGTGGCTTGATTGAGTTCGTGAAATCATAGAGGAAGAAGAATTATGTTTATCAATTGAGCTTGTTGCATCCGCTGAAAACAAAACTGACAGATTAACACTCTTTCCAAACCAGTGGAATGTAAGTTTACATACCGAAATTCAGAATTTGGAGAAGGAAATCAAAAAAAACATAACAGTTGTCACTTGGGTGTGCTTTGGAATTGTTCAGAGTGAAAATGGGATCCGAAGTATTGAAAGAGAAGGTTGAAGCTTGTATTAAAAACTGTGACAGATGCTGTCGTGTGGATCCGGTGATAACGAACAGATGAGAGAAGGGATACCTGTTGTGTAATGAGCTGTGGGAACGTATTGAAATTGACATATCGCATGTGAATGGACGACCATACCTCACACTGATAGATGGTTACTCTGGATTTACAGAGTCGAGGCAGCTCAGAGATGAATCACCCAATGAGGTTGTTTTATACTTAAAGCAAATAATCGCAGAATACGGTCCGCCGTATTCTATCATGTCTGACAATTGAACAATTTTTCGAGGACGAGATATCAACCAATTTTACCAAGAGTGGGGAGCTATACAAGAATATTCATGTACATACAGGCCTCAAGGCAATAGTGAAATTGAAAGAGTACACAAAACAATCAAACGATCGGTAGGCAGAACTGGAAGATCGGTTGAAGAAGCCGTCTTATGGTACAACAGCAATGCTGCAATACACGGGAAAACACCGTACGAATTGATGTTTGGGTATGTATCTCGGAAACCCGGAGTCAGCAATGTCCGGACAAAATCTAACTGTGAACCAAAACAGGTATAATGCGAGAACGACTATTATGACGTTGCTCGTAATCCACTAGTTGTCAGCGACATGGTTTATTTGAAGCCTGACAGTAATAGATGTGATGAAGAATGGAGTGGGCCTCATCTAGTAACAAGGATCATATCAAGAGTTTCGGTTGAGATAAATGATGAATGCAAGGCATGTTTCGTTTTTGCGTCTTACACCAAATAGAAGAAAACATAGCCTAGAAGACGAAGCGGGAGATCGCTCAATGGAGAGAGAGTTCGCAATACCTATATGAGGTACCCGATGAAGGCCAGCATGAGTCGGCAAAACCACAACACTCCAGGAGGACTCCTCGATGATATGAAGACAACGACTTTGGTTGATCCGCTTCGGTGTGTCCTCCAAGGGGGTGTGTGACAATATTATGATTAATTAGACATTTGTGTCTAACACTCCTCCTGGAGTGTTGTGGTTTGGCCGACTCATGCTGGCCTTCATCGGGTACCTCATATAATTATGTAAATAATTTATTAAAGTTGGTTTAAATATTCATAGATTGTTGATGCATCCATTTGAATTTAATAAAGTGTATTATTATCGTTGCCTTGTTTATTTTATATATAGAACAATAAATTTTACCAGCCTCATATATTGAAAAATAACAAGGATGAATAAATATTATGTTGTCGTTCTTTTGAGTTTATTATGTATTGTTATATCAAGTAATTATTGTCAAATTCGGAAAAAAATAAATTGAAGTACATTTTCAGAAAGTAATTAACCTCAAAAGTTAGGCAAAAATATTTAATTTACAGATATTTTTTCTAACCATTTATATTGCTGCTTAGTTTGTTAAGGATATTTATTGGACAATTTGTGCAAAGCCTAAAACTTCTGAATTGAATTTCACGTTTTGTCCACAGTGTTGCCACAAATTTTTTACACTAAATATGTTATTACATTTTATATAGAATTTATGGAAATTACAATGGTTTTATCTGCAAATTTCAAACATATCGATTCTAATGAATATTCAAAAGTATTCAAATAAATTTTTACGACAATTATAACTTTATTCAATTGATCCTCCTAGAAATTTCACAAATCGTGAAAAATATAAATTTCATATAATAAATTACTCGTTTTATAATTTCTTTTAAATCGACATAAAATATTTCTGAGCATATTTTCTTAAATTTGGTATCCAAAAATTGAATTGAAATATCCGTAGTTATTAGTAAAAATACACGGTTCCTTTTTGTTAGATGTTGATAAGAACAAGTATCTATAAAACATGCTTAGAATAATTATTTATCAATTTATTACTTCACAATTTACGACAAAATATTGTTATTCATAATAATTTTAAAATCATAATTATTCTAAAATAAATATATTTTCTATGCATGTATTAGATAATATTTTAAGTCTGCAATCGTTCTATCATATTATTCATATATATAACTCCGGTTATTATGAAATTACAAGCCAAAAATAAGTAGCGTCTGCGGAACTGTTATATCATATTATTCTTATATATATATTAGGGATATGACTTTTTTGCAACCTACTAGGCCTGTATCGTAATTCAATGAACTTTTATGTAAAAAGAACGAATAGATGTTTCATTTTGACATATTTTGAAAAAAGGTCACCCCAAAACCAAAAAATCGAATTTTCAATAGGTACACTTTTGTACAGTAAATGAATATTAAAGGCTGAAGATGTTGTAAGAGTCATACTC
>MQRK01168202.1:22841-37428 GCA_001938485.1 Girardia tigrina | reverse complement strand
ATATATATATTTGTGGCTGAAAGAGTGTGTGTATTTACTATATTTAGGTGCGTACGCTGAAAAATATTTCGGCGGGGATATACTATTATGTGGTATTTGTTTTCTTATTTGAAATATGATTTCTAAGTTAAAAAATTTAAATTAATTATTTTTAAAATAAGAAAATTATAATACTATCGAAATGCCACATTTAATAACTTTTATAAAAAATATAATTACATACATTTTTACAATGAAAACAAAAGTATAAGTATTTTTGTATTCTTCGCCAAAGGGTCTGTAACTTTGTCAGTACCTAAGAAAACTATTAATTCTTGGTGAATTTTCATAATAGCTAAGCCATTTAATATGTGCTCTGATGTTGTTTTTCGTAAGTAAGTTATGATTCTGTGCAAAAGAGAAAAAGATCTTTCAACTGTAACGTTGTTACTGGTAAAGTTGCAAATAACTTTAGCATATTGTGAATTGTAGGAGATAAATGAAATTTGCAAATATTCAAGAAATGTTTAAAATCCATTGAAAGATTTTTTTATTAATACCATGATGCCTCCACATCGTCCATCAACCACAAAAGATTTCTTTAGTGCCACTAATACCAATTGGCTTAGTAGCGATGTTTCTCCATGAACTTAAATATTGTTTAAACGTTTTTAAAACGTTTATTATGCTAAACGAAGAGCGTTTTAATGTTTAGAAAATTTTAAAACGTATCCACGCCTATCTCGAATCGTACAACAAATTATCATTGCCACTTGTAACATTTAATCCAGGTGGTATCATAATATTCTGCAGAGAATGAAATTGTTAGTTATATCGATATTAAAAATATTTCTCAAGAATTTTAATAATAATTATGAGGAATATTTTTGAATGGTGCTTATTGTATGTTGTTTTAGGATTGTGTTTCTCCTACCCAGATGGAAGAAATAATTTTAAATATAATTTTATTTTAATTTAAAGTATAAATTATTTTTGTAATAATTATATTGTATTTTAAATTTGTTCGAATAATAAGACGTTAAAGAATTAAATAAAAATTATCAATCAAGAACGATGTCGAGCTACGCAAGTTTTACGGAGAATTGTTTTAGTAATAATTCAAATTGTGATGCAAATAAATGTAATGAAAATTCAATTAATGTTCTTAATGATAATAAAAGAAAATAATATCTTCTTTTAATAATTTAACAATAATATTGCAGATATGTAATTATTTAAATAAATTTTAATTTTTAAATGAAAATAAAAAAAAACAAAGGGTAAATTTGGCGCTATTATGTCGGCTCTATTTTCTCGGGAAATATGGTACCATTTTACTAGCGGTATTTTGTCGTTCGCTTTTTTGTCGGATCACCAGTAAGAACACAACCAAAATGCATATCAAACGTATATTTAAATTATATCATAATAATCGAATATTAAAATAACATTCAATTATCTAACTTCCGTCTTTTTAATTTGAAGCTCTTTTATATTTTTTCAACCATTCAATGCGGTGCGGTTTCAAGGATCTTGGATACTTCAGAACCAATTGATGAGGAGTGAAGAATTTCACAACTTTATATAGCCCTTCCTATCTAAATCATTCTTTCCTCGATTTGTGATGTTTAACATTAACCAACACTTCCTCTCCCACCTTAGAAACGCGATGTACTTGTTTTGCATCTTGCATCTGTAATCGATGGGCAGACTTGGAACTATTATCAACTGTCATCGAATTGGATTGTGTGTAAGGTATTCTATTGATAAAAAAACGTCCAATGGAGTACATCCGATAGAGTTTTGCCTAGTTGTATTCAGAAAAAAATTAATTTTTGGTAGAAGTTCTTTCTAATCTAGAGAATCCTTTAGAGATGTAATGGTGGTAACTACTATGTCTCGAAATAAAAAAAATCGTGCACTCTGCTAATCCATTGGATTGATGTTGGTACGGAGATAAAAATTCTTGAATTATATTGAAGGTTTTACACATCTCCCGCAACATGTTACCTTCAAAAATTTTTACTGTCTGATAAAATGATCTGGTTTTCCAAAATCGATAAATCCATCTATATTTATTAGCTGCAATCCTCGTGTTTTCATCCTGATTACGAAGTGGTACCAATACAATCTCCTTGCTAAGTCTATCCACTATCACAAGTACCTATTTCTTATTCTATTTAGGTGAAAAATGTGCAATATCCATTAAAACTTGTTCAAAAATGTCTGCTTAGATGGTGTTGTTATAATCTTCCGTTTTGCACAAATAACACATTCTATAGAAACTTTCTCAATTGTCTCCCGCATTTGGGGCCAGAAATAGATATCCCGCATATGTTCATATATTTTCTTATACCCTATGTGACAATTAATCGTTGTTGAGCAGCTTCTGGAATAACCATACGTTATACAATTCGATTTCGATAGCACAGCAAGTCATCTTCTAATATCAAGTGGCTAATATGTGCTCACAGGGACCTTGTGACTGATCTTTTGAAGGGGGTTCATTAAGTTCTGAGGAAGTACTAATTTCCAGAATAGTTTTATCTTCATGTTGGATGTCCTTGACATAATGGAGATCCGTTGTGCTACAAGTGTTTTAATACTTTCATTTACTCTTACTTATTTTAGCTCCAACATGTTTCGTCATACATCGAGCGCACAATGCTTCTGAAAACTTTAGATCCCATCTGTATTTGAATGTTCTGATTCTTTCCGGTACTGCAAGTCATATTGAAAATCCGATAAATCTTCAATCCATGTCTGAAATTGAGAACTCAGTGGTTTTCTAGTCTGGGACATAAATAAAAGCGCTTTATGATCGGTACTAGCCAAGAACTTTTTTCCATATAAATAATGCTTGAAATGCAGCATGTAATCTTTAGATACTGACAATTCCTTTCTGGTAACACAGTAGCCTTTTCCGTGTTCAATCAGAGTTCTTGACTTGTAAGCTATTACTCAAACCAATTCATTTTCTTAAATTGAACTTAATTTCCCTACAATAGCAGAGAAACTGGCATCTGCATCTAATACCATTTTCGGTTAATATTAGGGAAGCATAATACAGGACTTGTAGAAAGACACTTTTTAAGTTGATTAACACTGTCTGTACACTCCTGTGATTAGTAAAATTGCTCTTTAGCGGCACTGGCGCATATGACGACTTTGATAGTTTAGCAAAATCTCTAGTAAATTGCAGGTAGTAATTGGTAAAGCCCAAGAAGGAACACTATTGAGTAGCACATTTTGGAACCGGTACTTCGTTAATCAATTTAATTTTGTCTTCACATGTTTCGATTCCTTTACTACTTACTACATCTCCAAAAATTCTAACTTCTGATTTCTTCAAAAGGCACTTTTGAGGATTGATTTTAAGACCTGCACTTGCAATACAACTAAAGACTTCCTTGAGTAGAACATCATGACCCTTCTCAGAGGAACTGTACACTAAGATATCATTCAAATAAACAAGCACTCCTTTATATAGTATATCGTGAAATATTTGATGCATTAAAACTTGAAGTCGATGGAGCAGTACACAATCAAAAAGGTAAGCGATTGAAGCAAAAACGTCCAATCATTGTGAAGCGTGGGGTGTGAGAGGCTGCACTTGACGCGCGGACGTACGCCTGGGACCACGCTGTTTTTCCTGCAAACATGGGCGGACAGGACCGGCTTCAATAAAAATCAAATTACCGGCTTTGGATGGCGCATCTAGAAGTAGAATAGGGCCGCCATATAGCCCACGTGCGCTGCAGTTTGGATCACCGCAGTTGATAACTAAAATACTGCGAGTCGAACAGACATGCGCTCGATCGAGCTCGATAATTCGTTTTAATTTCACTCGGAACGTGAGCGAGTTCGACTCAGATAAATTCATTCCAATGTTTTTGAGATTCAAATTCGTGAAGAAAAATCTGTATTTATTTCATTCAAACAACGCATATTTTTCTGTTTATTTCCATTATTTACACAATTTGATAATTGTTAATAGTTTTTTCTAAGTATTTTTTTTTGGAAAGTTTTTGTAATTTCAACACCGCGTGCACAAGAATATATATATATATATATATATATATATATATATATTATTTTGATGAAAAACATTTAAATTGTGATTTACTAAAAAAATTTTACTGTACAAAAGAAAATATATACATATTCTTATTTTGATTAAAAAAAATTTTAATTGTGATTTACTAAAGCACTACACATTGTATTTACAGGTGGATTTCAATTCATCTAAGAACTAATAATCTAAAATTTAATTACTCAAAATTAATTTATTTAAAGTTACTTTGTTACGGATAAAAGAAAGTGAGACAAAATGAAACTTTTAATATGATCCAAAATAAAATAAATATTAATATATCAATATATTACCATGTTTTACTTTTCTCTTATTTACCAGATTGCTTGAGAGCGAGTAAAAGTCATGAGGTTTGCAAGTGCTATTATTGTCATTTGCTTGCTCATCAAGTTTATTTTCTTTTTCTAAATTTTTACTTCCATTTTGGTTTTGACTAAGATTTTGTATGGTATTTGTAACCATTATTACTTTTGCTTCATCAATCTGAAATAAAGTGCATGACTGTAACTTTTTTAAAAGAAACAAAATACATTAGAACTTCGTTATTATGGATTTCATGGGACGTAAAAAAACAGTCCGTACTATCCAATGTCCCTTATAAACGTAAACCGTCAATTTTGTTAAATAAAATATAAAATAAAAAAAACTTTATTAACTGACATCTGAAAATTTATTTATTGACTGACATCCCACTTCAAAAATTGCCGTTTCAAAAAGTTATTGTACGTACATACAGCAACATTAAACTTCAGTTACCTAAAATTTAAAATGTCTGCTTGAATTTAAAAAAGTCTGTTACCTTCTACTACCCTTTTCGTCGACATCCTTGCAAGACAAATGACTCAAAAGAAGATGTAACAGTATGGCTATTGCACACACCAAGCAGAAAAGTACGTAAAGTTGAAATATCACACTTATACATCACTTACAGTTGGAATAGAAGTAGCACTTTGCTCGTCATCTTCCGAGCTCTCTTCCTCATTAATCTTTTCGGCTACGGTTTTAGAATTTTGCATTACCAAAATGCCTCTCTTAATATCACTCTCTTGGTAGATCGCAAACATAAACGTTATCATCAACCATAGAAAATTAATGAAATTTTACACTATATGTAAAGAGGCACGTCATTGGAATGTCATCATCATTGGTTTCATTGTCTGTATCACGGAGCATTGATAATGATGTGTTGTCAGTGTGGTAGTCTCCTTGCACTACAAAATCAGTATGAAGAAAGCAGTTTTCAATTATTTTTAGAGTAATATCTTTCCAAACTGATCGAATCATGTTCATGGCATCAAAAATATTAATCTGACAAGATTGATTTCTTACAATGCTAACGATCACACGCTTAGCAATCAGTCGATGATATTTGACCTTGAGATTCTTGATAATACCCCTGTCACATGGCTGCAGATAAGATGTTGTATTTGGTATGAGGAATGCTAAGGTAACTGCATTGAGGTTGATGATTTTTGGATGTGCTGGGCAATTATCAACGATGACTAAGACTTTAGGCGCTGACTTTTGAATTTGTTATCTAACTTGTGAACCCAGTCTTCAAAAATTGTGGATGTCATTCAGGCTTTCTTGTTAATCATGTATGGCACTGGAAGTGTTTTGACATTCTTAAAGCATCTAGGACGCTCATATTTTCTAATCACCAACAATGGCAACTTTTTGGAACCGCCCATATTTGCAAACACCATAACAATTATGCGCTCTTTACTTTGCTTATCACCATGATATGGGTCGCACTTAAAAGATATATTCTTGTCTGGAAGTAAACGGAACTTTGTGCGTCAAATCCATAGCGAGCTGTAATCACGGTTCCTTGACCTCCAACTCAACTTTTTTCCATTTCACTGTTCATGGTTTAATTGATGCACAGCGAGGGCATCCCTTGACTAACGCATTGACTTTTTTCTCAATAATCTTCTCACAAGGAACATCATCATTTTTACTTCTAAATGATGAATACCTTGTAGCGTTTCTAGGCTATTGGGTGAATCCTGCTCCACATCAAATCCGATTACCACCAACTCCGAGGTTTTCTTCATTGGTCACTCTTCATTTCTGGTCACTTGAGTGATGCCATTTGCTTTGTTTTCCGCCAATATGACCAGTTTTAATTTTACTTGAAACTCCTCTTCCCGATGGTTTTCTCGAGGGTACTGATACGCAATGTAACTAACAGTTTACTCATTCCATCACCTATTACTGCATTAATTGGCATCAAAACATGTGGTGGATTCTTTCATAAGTTCAAACTCGCTAAGATCTCCCACAAAAGCTGCCCTAATCGCCACGTATGCCATATCGAGCTCTGCTAGGTTGTTCTGAGAAGTATCATCTTTCTTTCGCAACTACGAGGCGTCCTCAAATAGTTTTCGTTGTCTTTTAAGTTTATTTAACTTTGACATTTCACTCATCCATTTCTCCACTTTTATCGATATTTCCATTGGCAGTTTTTTGTCTTAATCCAACCCTTGAATTGACATCATATATGGTACTAAAAAACTCATAGGATTTAATATACAAGCAATTTACTCTGCTTTTTATAATGAATGCTACTTGAAACTGAAAACATCTTTATTCAAGAGCCATTTTATTCGGAGCACGTTGTTATCTGACTTTCTCTATTTCCAAAAGACATATCTATACTCCTCTACTCTTCAGGAATTTTTCTTAACACGTTCTCTAAAGTAGTGCACCATTTTCTCCCCTTTATTTCCACATTCTGTTAACTTTATTTCAACTCACGATATAAATTGAATGCATCCTATTCAGAGTTTACTAAATCCAAACAATCATCTTTATAGATGGATTTCTCGATTGCATCTACTGTTTAAGAATCGTAATAGTTTGCGATGTTAAGTGACCCTTTCTTTTTTTCCTGTCTGTCTGATTCCGTTTCTGGAGATTGTATGCAGTAAAGGTCTCGATTTGGCGCTGGATCAAAAATGCCAACATTTTGAAACATTTGTCTATTTTAAAGCAGTTTTAATCAATCTTTCGCGAAGAGATATTTTTAAGCCATGTTGATTCCAATCAATCAAAAGAAATCTCAATTTCTAAGGATGAAAGTGAGTGATAAAATATCTCAATAAATCTTTTTCTATATTAAATAATTTATGATTCATGATGACTTTTATCGGTAGATTTCTCAATAGATTTTCTTAAGTATAAATAGTAGGGGAAATATATGGTTTATGCACCACCCCTCTGGTGGTCCCCTTTACCATGGCAACAGTTCCAGTTAACATGGAAACAGTCGCGATCATCCTGGAAACGATTCCGATCACTTAGAACCCATAAAAATCCCCTTAACAACCAATGAAATCACCTTGAAAACCATCAAAATTACCTTATAAACCATCGAAAACACGTTAAAAACCTCGAAATTCACGTTAACAACAAAATAATCACATTAACAACCGTCAATAATACCTTAACAACCTTCAAAAATCAATATGAACCATCAAAATTACAGAAGAAAGTGCAAAAAGTGCTAATCGATAGTGCATATGTGCAAGTATGCAAAATCGATAAATTCAAAATTTCACAATTGTTCAAAGTGCAAATTATTTTGATTGGTCCAACTGTGCAATTAGAATTTGGATATATTTATTTGTTTTTTCTATAATATAGTTTAAAGTTCAAAGTGAGACAGAATGCCAATAGGTTTTTAAAGTGAGACAGAATGTCCATGTGTTTAGAGGTTGAAGGAACCACAATATCAAAATTGTGTTGATGCACTTGGATAGAAACTTATATATGAATTTAACATTATCCAAATAGTGAGCAGAAATAGATTTTTTTGAATATGTGTACAATAAGTTCAAAATTATCTTATCAACCTTCATTTAAAAAAACTACTAGAAAAACTTTCTTCTATACTTAAAAACATTCTATTATATAAAAAACTTATAAAAATCTTCATAATTACAATATCAACCTTCAAATTACCTTATCAACCTTCAAATAAGTATTATATTATAATATATTATATTATGTTATATTATATTATATTATATTATATTTGTCGTGTTGCCTCCGTTTTAAGACACCTTCGTTGGCCCTGAGCCAAATGTTATCGTAATTTGCAATTGATTTATAAAAGTAATGAAAAAAATCAAATGTGAATATTTATAAGTATTTTTATTTATATCGGTTTAAGATTTATAAAACAAATTATTTCTCAAAAAAAATAATAAGTTTGTTTAAATATTATATTTAAGCATTTTTGTGATATGATAAAAGTTTTGATGTCAGAAATATCTCATAGTAATAATTCCGACGATGTTCCAAGAACATCTAATACTTATATCCCCATTTATTTTGATTGTCTCTGATTTCCATGGCAAACTCACTTCGCAATGATCTTCATTCCACATCAGTGAATTAAGGCTTCTTTGCCAAATCTCTTTTTCTTTGGCAGAATATTCGTCATTTCCTGGCCACGGTTCTTCCTACTCCCAAAAACGTCTCACCTCCTCTTCTAGGTCACCAACACAATATGTCCAGAATGTACCATTTTGCTTCCCTTTTCTTTTGTAGGTCGAGAGCTTCCCGATGCAAGTCCACCCTAATGGAGTTAATCTTACTATTAATTCGCCTGGTTTTCTTCTGACCTCTTTTAACGAAGAGTTCATTTCCGGATAATTCGCTCCGATGAGCATATCTATAGTCCATTTGGCTTAGACTCACGGGAAAGCAATTTCTTTCAAATGATCCCATTGTGGTGACTTTCTCCTCCAGTAAGTGGATTCCATGTTTCCTACCCAAGTTTTTACTACCAACGCATATACCCGTGTCTGGACTCTACCATCCATACTCATTAGATTGGCTTACGTTTCCTGAATATTTAGATGTTGTTTAAAGCCTCCTATTACCCCTACGGACAAATCCCACTTCTTCCCAAGTAACCTTAGTTCATCTGCGATATTTTTACTGATGTAAGTCCCTGAGTTCGCATCATTCAGAAGTGTGTTGATAATCAAGCGCCTTCCGTTCTCCTTTAGCATCACCTGGACCGTCCTCAAGGCCACATAGTAGTTTTCCTCCTTGGTTCTGACCTTTCTGGTTATTAATGCATGTTCTCTTTTTACCGATGATTCAGTAACTTCTTTTTCAACATAATGGATCAACTCGTGGTGTTTCTTTCCCCACTGTTTACATTTCCAAAAATTCCGACAATCCATCGCCTAATAAGAACCTTTGAGGCAGTTAAAACATAGTCCTTTCATTTTAACAAACTGGACCCTTCCTTCAACAGTCAACTCTTTGAATTGTTTACATTCTGTCAACACGTGATCTGTTTTTTTCGCATAATATGCATTTTTTTTATTCACTCTTGTCTTGGTTTCGCTCGTCCTGTCTCATCTAAATTTGATTTTTATAAATATTTGATGAAAGTCAAATTTTTTGACGATGGTCAGTTTTTCATTTTTTTTCAAATTTATTATTTAAAGAAATCATTGAATTTTCTGAGACTTAATTTTCAGAGATTTAATTTTCGAGACTTAATTGTCGTACTCCCCCATGGCTATATAAAATATTCAAGTCTAGCGTCGAATTGATCTTTGCCACGAACTACTCAATAACCACAGAAACATCCGTTTTTTGAAGCGAATTAAAGTAGATGAAAAGTGGATTTCTTCCATAATTCTAGTGAAGCTAAGCAATGGCTTTAGCATAATTAGCCAACTCAAAAAATTGTTAGTCAAGGTCGAATCGAAAAATAGGTGATGTTGTGTGTTTTAGTAGAATTATGAGGGACCTGTGCAATACGATCTTGAACAATCAATGGTAACCTTTATACTGAAAAATTACATCGAGTTCATGTTGCTTTGAGCACTCGCTACCCAGGATTGTTTAATCGCAGTAGAGCAATTCTACAGCATGACAATGCTCCAAATTTATATGCTCATACATCACGAAAGGTGAAGCAAAAAATTCAGGAAGTGCATGGTATTGAACCCGTTCCCAACCGGGTGTATAGCACAGATCTTGCCCCTTTGAATATCATCTGTTTCGGTCTCTCTTACACTTTTTATAAGGGAGACGCTTTAATTCAGAAGAAGAGATCAAAAGTGGAATCGCCTAATTTTCACCTCCAAGACACCTGCACGGTATTGCCATGGGATTCAACAATTGACAGAAATAGGGCTTCAAGTCATTGAAAATGATGGACTGTATTTAATAATAAATAATAATATAATAAGAAATAATATAATAAGTGTCATAAAGATTTGAGTAAATATATTTTTTGGTGCCGTAGCCATTCTGCTGTGGGTGCACTCAATTATGCACAAGTATGTGGCTTGGTTTTGCATATTTTTTTGAGTGTCTCAGTAGGCAAGGAACTTGGTGGCACCTATCTCCTCTCCAGGGATGGATGGCCGTGAACTCCCACGAGCTCAACCCCCCTTTGCTAGGTTTTGTTTTTTATCCTGCTAGGTATCTAAACACCCTCTTTACCAAGGTTGTTTTGGGTGAGGGAGCCGGTTCAGTCACCAGCCATTCGACTATGGGACAGGTATTACAGATTTACATGATATCTGTAGCAGATAGATTGCCTGACCTGACCTGTAGTCAATGGCCCTGCGATTTCACTATCGGTCACCCATATAAGTACTAAAGCGGCCGTTGGTTGCTTAATTTTGGAGATCGGACGAGATGCGGTGTTCCCTACTGCGGTCATTGACTTCTTGGTTTTTCATCATCTAAACTCAATTTTTCACTGTGACATCGTACTTATTTCGATCGTACGATGTTGTCGGGCGTCACAACTGCCCGGGCTAAAGAAGTAAATATAATAGTCACATAAAAACATGACTCAAAAACTTTTGACTCAACCTAGTATTTGGAAATTTTCAATAATATACAATTATTTATTGCTAAATGTTAAATAAATAACTGTCATAACAGTAATCTATGGAGAATAATTTTTTAAATAATTGTATTTAAAATCATTAAAAATGTTTTAGAAATGAACAACTCTTCTTTATATAAAATATATTTATTATATTACCTCGAAGTTTCTCATTATAGAATTTAATGGACTTTGTATATCCACTTGTCTTTCGAAATAAGTACTCGAGTAAAAAGGAAGATTATCCATACTTTTTGATTTATCTGCAATTAATGCATCAATATGAGTAACCTGCAATAAAATAAAAAATATTTAAACTTATATTTATATTTATAAAAATTTAATATTTATATGTATACCAAGTAATTAAACAATTGAAGACTTAAGACATTTCAAACGTTCTTACATAATTAAAACACTTGAATGTGTATATCAAGTTCCCAAATCAATTGATGACAATCCAAGAAAATCTATGAGCTGACTTACTAAAAAAAATCAGAGCCTCAGAAGGAACAATTAGAAAATTTGTTCATGTATATAACCGAAATAAGTTTAAAGTGATTAGAGAAAAACAACTTTTGTCAAAAAAATAAAAGAAGGTCGATCCTTCAGATTATAAAAGCAATAAAACAAACTTAAATTGTACCAACATTGATCATTGCTTCCAATGTTCGACTGGCGTGACCCAATTCTTGATTTTGATTATTTTCGACCTTTGTATTGCCTTTCTCTGTAATAGGAAGGATCTTCTTATTCACCTTTAAAGATTCTTTATAACAATTTTGTTTATTAAAACAGCGTAGTTGAACAATGATAATGGATCTAATTCGTCAATTTTCATTGTTTCTAAATATGCTTTCTCGGCATTGTCTGCGTCTTTTAAGTGTGTCAAAGAGACATCATGTAAAGTTTACTAGTTGTATTCGATTTAATTAACTGAATGGCCGCACTTAAAAATCGGAAAGCACTTGCATATTGTTCAGTATGAAAATGTACCAATCCCAGATTGGATGAGATCTGCCACTTGAATGGCGCTAAATAGTGGCCATATTGAGACAACTAATTGTAGTTACAAATTTCTTTTTAGCGACAAAAGCCATTCCAATATTATTCCAAATGGGACCATTTTCCGGTGCCTTCTGTGTAGCCACGCAGTATTTATTTAAAGCTTCGTCGTAATCACCATGTTTTTGTATAATACTACTAGCTGCTACAATTGACTGCATATGTGTCGGATCATTGGAAAGAGCATTTCCAAACTGTTCAAATGTTTTATTTTTGTACCCTAAATCCATATAAAGGAGACCGAGAGTCGAGAGAATATCTGGATTTTCAGGTGCTGATTCGGTATCGCTTTTAAAACTTAAAACTGCATTTTCAAAATCATCTCTCAGTAATTTCAAAGCATCTTGGTAAACGTCTATTGCAGCCGAAAGTCGACCCATTATAAATAGACTTTTTGCGACCTGTTTGAAATTATTCACATTGGATTTGTTCAACAGCGCACACTGTTGAAAGTTGGTGAGCGATTCCGTTATTTTGTCTCGCTGGCGACAAATCAGCCCGGGAATGTAAATCGCGTACTCGCACGCGTATCCGGTCTCGGCGAGCTGTTCTTTGATCAGCAACTCGCACGCTTCATAGTTCTTTTGGGTGAAGTACTTATGAATCAACCAATTGCGCCTTTCAATTGGCGGAATATCGATTATTCTCGATTGGGAAACGATTTTCTTTTTCGGTGAAACGATTTCTCTGAATGCAACATTGCGCGATTGATTATTGAAATTAGTCGATAGTGATTTGAGAATGTTCTGAAATTCTTCTGACACCAATATCGTGTTTCTGATGGGTGAGGCGGCCGGATCGAGTAGAAATCGAGTCCGTTCTGGAGATAGTGGAGTCCGAGCGGCGCCGGTGCGTTCTGTTTCAATCCGTCGAACGATACGGGTGTGTTTTTAGTCTACTGTCAACATGGTGATGAGTTTTGAGAGAATTTCATAATGGCCCGTTGAAATTGTTTGGCGGTTAAATAGACGACGTTTTGTAAATTCGAATCCAATATGAGATTGGCGTTATTATTTAATTGATTTTTATTATTTGGTTAATAATAATTATAATAAATAATTGAATAAGTAATATGCGAATAAGTAATAATTGAAAAAGTAATACGCGGTAATTTATTACTGTATTTCTTTTGTTGTAACTAGTTTGTAAATCAATTTAAACAAACTATTTTTTAACCTTACAATTATAAATAACATTACAATAACAAAAAAAATAATACATACATTTTTACATTTTTTTACATATTTTTTTGATTATAAAATACTTTAATATTTATATAAAAAATAGTTTTAGTTAAAAATAAACCTAATTACAATGAACTTTCTAAAAACTTTTATTTAAAGAATACACAACAATTGGTATTCTTATGACGATCAAAACTTTGTTTAATATAAAAAAGTTAACGGACAAATTAAAAAATGATTATCTATAAATTTCTAACGTTTTTTAGATTTCTAAAAGAATTTAAAAGAATATTAGTGTTCCGCCAGACTCTGAAGTCGCCCCAAGAATCGGACTGAGGCAACAGGTTTGCTCAGGGAAACTCTCTCGATCAAATGCTGGACCCTTATTGAAATGATAGATGCCCTTGGTGAAAGAAGTCGTAAAGGAACTTCTACTCCCTCCCAGTAGTCTACCTCTGGATATGGAAACGTTGTAGGAGTTATATATGAGCAGACGAATTTCTTTATTTCATAGTCATTTTTGATTTGTTCGACCATATTTCAAAAGAATTCAAAAATTAAAGAAATCCGAAATTTTAAAATCGTTTATTTATTTTCATAATAATTTCACATATTTAAACACATCAAATAAATGATTATTCAAACAAACTCAATTTTCACGATAATAACTATTATAGTGTTGATAATTGTATTTTTCCAAATTCAATTCTCGCTAATAATCGTTTTTCACAACTTTTAACTTTAATTTTATTTTAAAATCAAAAACAATATTTTTTTACAATTTTACAACACAAAAAAATAAAAAAACGAAAATATCACAGATTTTTTGGAATAGAGTGAGAGATAGAGAGCGCAGGATCAATTGATAGAAATATGCATACATATAATTAATGATAATAACAATATAATAACGATAATTGAATCCCGAACAATTAGTGTCTTAGAATGAAACTTTATTATATTATTATTAAATTTTATATATTATATTTTATTATTATTTTGTTATCATTTTGTTATCATATTGGAAAATATCTCCCTCTCCATGACCAAAGACAATTCAATACAACATTTTGTCATGAATGACAATCACTTAAATTATTATTGCTTGAATGTATAAAAATATATAAATATATAAATTAAAAAAAATAAATAATCGTAAATTAAATTGTGAGTGATTCAAATGGTCTTCTCTGATTGGTAAACCAATCAGACCGAACCTTAACCTAGAAATATCTTTCACATTTATTTTTTTTTAATTTATGAAATTGTGTATCTTTTGTTCGATGGTGAATTTTATTCAACTGATTTAAATTTGAATTTACGATTATTCGTTTTGAATTATTAGGTTGTTCGATATGAAACGGGTCAAACTTCACACCTTACATTTCAATC
>MQRK01168183.1:599-14931 GCA_001938485.1 Girardia tigrina | reverse complement strand
CTCTTGATCTTGAACATCTAAAATTTTAGTATTATTTTTTTGTCAATTAATTTATTAATAGTTTCCTTTGTTAATTTCTCCACTGACGATTTTGAATATCCGTTATCATATAATATTTTTTTAATTTATTAAGGCTGTCATTACATCCTTTATATGTAGATGAAAGAGCCCATGAGCGAAAAATAAGACTTTTAATCATATTTCGACGATATTTGGATTCACAGAAACTGATCGGTGTTGCATACAATCCCGTGTCAGTTTTCTTTCTGTAAATCTCCGTCTCATAACGTCCGTTTTTTCTCTCAATTAATAAATCAAGAAAGGACAATTTCTTATCTTGTTCTTTCTCCATAGTAAACTTTACATTTGAATGCAAAGAATTCANATAATTTAAAAATGGAGAAATATCTGTTTCATTTTGAAAAATCAAAAAAATATCATCAACATAGCGTTTATACGCTAGAGGTTTCCGACCGACAAAAGAATCGATTTTATCTTCAATACTCGAAAGAAATATTGACGCCAAAGTGGGGGCTAATGGTGAACCCATAACTACTCCATCAGCTTGTTTGTACCAGTCATTATTAAACAAAAATGCACATCTGACGTGCAATGATTACATTTCACATTTGGACACTCTTCTAGCATGTCCTTCTTCATGGCATGCCAAACAAGTAATTTTTCTTGCTTTAAAAATTCTTCTTGTATCTTCTACAATTTCTCTATTCTGTGATCATGGTGTTTTCCTTTTACTTTCCAGTGTTTTACATTCATTTTCTCTTTTTGTATTATATGCTGCCACAGATGTGTTTCTTTTCTTTTTATCATGTTCAAACATTCTTGTTTGTATTTCTTCAATCTCATCAGATTTCGTGATACCTTGAATGGCTATTTGTTTTTGTACATCATCATCATCTATCACATTGGCGTGTACTAAATTCGACAGTTCTTTATAACCTAACCTTTTCGCTACAAATTTTACTATTAGTTCATCTGCCTTCCGAAATATTATTGTGGGATCGCAAGATACTATTCTCAAATCTACCATTTCTTTCATTAGATCTAGTATGGTTTTTTCCTTGGAGAAAGCTACTCTTAATTTCTCTTCACATGTTTCACCGAGTGCCGTTTCATAATTTATGATTGCATCTGGAGTCATGTATGGCGTTACTAATAAGATTTTCCATTCCTCTGAAAATCACATTATCTTCGCGTATCTGTTGAAGTTCTTTATAAATGCTTCCACTTTTGTCTCACATCCGTCGAATATCTCTAGGCCTTTTATATTCTGAGTTATGTGGTCGTGTGTCTCCATATTAAAAACACCAAATGACTTTTAACATTTTTATTATTACAACAAGTTTGTTCGTTCTCATTACAATCTTTGTTAAAGCTTTCGTAAGTTTGCATCAGTCTATTAATTAATGACTTAAGTCTTATTATCTGAGCAAATGGAGAAATAAATATTTTGTTAAAATATTTACTCAAAATTTATTGGATAAAAATTAAAATGATTAATAATTATTTAAAAAAAAATATTAATTCAATTTATTTATTTAAAAATTGTAAAAAAAATAATAAACTTATTTAAAATTTTCACAATTATTTTAAATTAGAAATAAATTTTAACATTACATATTTTCAGACAATAAGAACTAAAATATTAATCATCCATCTGGGTAGGAGAGACACAATTCCAAATCAACATACACATTCAAACACAAAACATCAAACATTCAAATATATTTCACATGGGGAAAGCGACTTACATATATTTATTAAAAAATTAATTAATAATTTTGGGAGTTTAGTATGTTTTTAAAATTCTTATAATAAAACATTTTCTATTTATTGAATCCCAACAAAAAGGTGACTTAATTTATTTAAATTATCGATGGCTTCTGTGTTGAGTACTTTTGTTGTTTCTATTTCGGTAATACAACAGCACGTTCAATTATTCGAATGCACTAAAATAAAATTTGAAAATTATACAATATTTACTGACACTTAATCGATTATTATTTGTAGGATGACCTAAGAATTGGGGATCAAGTCGATTTGAATGAGACGGATATCGACAAAATAAGAAAGTTGAACAACGGTCGCTGGAATCATCTGATGATAGAGGTTGTTTTACATCTGTTTATCTGCCCTCTGTCGTTAAGTCTAGGGGTTACCCCGGGGGATTTCTGGAAATTTTTGGTTTTATCTCAGCAAATGTTTGCATATTTTAAATTTGCAAAATTTAAATTTCTAGAATCGCGATCCCTTACACATGTCAGAGTACCATCTTCAAATTTCAAATTAAATATGGTCATTCTTGTAGAATAAATTGTTCTTTGACACCAATATTTTATTCAGAAAACAGAAAGTTGTGATCGTCGAATGCATATTAAACTAATTAAAAACCTCAAAAAACCATTTGTCTTTCTATTGAATACAAAAATAAATTAAGAGATTCAAGTCAAAATTTAATTTTATAATTTTTTCATTGAAATAAGAAAAATGTTAAACATTTAAAATGTGCCAAAAGACGGGAAATTAAAAAAAATGATTGTTCCGCCCGACTCTCAGTTCGCCCCGAGAATCGGACGGAGGTAGCAGGGTTGCGCAGGGAAATTCTGTTCATCAGTTGCTGGGCCCATTTATTGAGAAATGAATGAAAAATAACATTTATCGAATTCAATTTGTCGTTAAATCTTTCGAATCTTTCACAGAATATTTTAACCATTTCATTATCGATTTTCGAATTGATTGATTCACATTTCGCTTTGTAAAAATTAATCTTATTGGAATAATTTTCTCCGAAAGTATTTTGCTTTCTATTTAAATCATTGTAAGTTTCATCCAACACCGACATTCGCTGATCATACAGAAACACTGTGCCGTTTATTTGATTATTTCTATTTAAATTTTGATCTAAAATCGATTCGAGTTTGATAATATCGACGAGAAGAATCGGCACATCATTTAATGTTTTTGTAATTTTAATATTTTCAGTCTTTTTTAACATCGCGATTAGCGTAATTCAGCATCCAGAAAAGAATTCATTTGAAATAATTAACGATAACTAAATATCAAATATTTGCAGACCCCTAAAAATAATAATCATTTACAAATGACCCTGTAATTTTATTTGAGTCGAGTTATGTTACTTTTTTATTTTACTGTCATAGTTTCTTCCTTCTTTTCTTAAAATAAATTACAACATGAACAAAATTGTTGAAGAGGATATAAGATTGGGATTAACACACGTTTTACGTTGACTTTAAAAAAAATAATCATTTTTGGTTTCATTTTTGTAGTTTTATAAATCTGTTCTATCAATGAACGATTCACCACATGAAGTTCTGATAAGAACGAAACAAATCATGAATTGTGAAATAATAAAAGGTTCTTATAAGATGTTTCTTCGTTTTTCTCTATATTAAATCAATTAAATAAATGTATATGAGAAAGCCTTTGAATCCATGTTCCCGTCATTCGCGACTGAGTGATTCGAAAAAAGAATAAGGTAATCTATCAGCTATAACATAAATTTAGGAGGTTTATTTATATAATGCAAAACAAGATAAAACACGATATAATCCATTTTACAGCTATTTTATGAGTAATTCTAAGTATTATATTTGTGTCTTTAGTTGTTACATGGTCCAAATAAGCTCTGTGATCTCTCCGAAACTGAAGGCTGTGTGGCGGGACCGTCGGGGGAAGTGCATGTCATAAACAGAAAGCTATTGACCAAGTATAAAAAAAGTTAGTTTGTAATGAAAGAAAAAATATTATATCTTTTATTTAGGTAAAAACTTTAAAATAGGCGCCACAGTCGAAATTATACGAAATCAAAAATTGTTCAAGCAGTTTATGAGATACGACGATGAAATATCCGCAGATGTTAAGGAGTCTTTAGGAAAGAAAGTGAAAATCGTACAAATATTTGTCGATGGAGATTACGGGGTTAAGTACAAAAACAAAGTATTTATCATAAATGAGAAATGTATAAAAACATACGGAAGTACGTTAATATTTTTTTATTCAGGTTGAATGTTTAAAAATATACATTTAAAAATACATGACAAAAATATGTTGAAAGACTAAATTTAGGTTTTGGGCTGTCCAGAAACGACGTCACGCATGAGGGGGTCAGAATTTTGTGACGAAGTGTGATGAGGGGAATGGGGGTTGGATATCTGCTAAAATTGTGTGACGTCATTTATTGGCAGCTCCTTATTAAAATAATAAAAGTTGATTTCATTCTATAATATTTTAGTATAATTTCTGAAAAAATAAATTAAAATATTAGTATTTTATAAATAAATCTCTTTGGATTTGAAAATATTTTTGAAAATATTCTGAAAAAATATTATATTTTTTATAAATACCCTCTTTTGGTTTTTATTTCAAATGTTTGTAAATCTATTCTATTAAGGGACGATCTACCTGATGATGTTCTGTGAGGAATTAAACATGTCGTGAATGTTAGTGTAAAAATAAATTGGTTACTCAAAAGATGATTTTTTTTCGTTTTTCACTATGCTAAAGCAATTAAATTGTATAGACATAAATATACATAAGACAGAGTAAATCATAGGTATCTAGCAAGATATTAATGTCAGTAGAAAGGTTACGCGTAAATAGAATAAATTACTTAATTTCTTGTAAATTAAGAGGAACCGGAGTATTCTGACAGCAGTTCTGAATCTGAGGATCTGAATGAAAATACCACTGCGCTTTATTTCGCCATCTACACCGGAAATATGGCTCTGGTTTCGGGTTTAATAAACACAACTGGTGTACGTTTTAATTAGGAATTTCGGAATTAATTTTTTTATTTAGCCTAACATAAAAATTCGTGACAGTTATCCTCTTATAACGGCAGCTAAGTTTGGTCACATGCATATCATTAAATATCTTATCGACAAAAAATCTGAAGTAAACATGAAAGATGAGGAAGGCAATACAGCCCTTCATTGCGCTGTCATCCAAAATAATTTAGCAATTTGCTCATTCTTTGTTGAACACGGAGCGGATGTTAACTCTCTTAATAATTATAAAATTACACCGATTTCTTTTGCCGCGTATAAAGGATATACAAATGTCCTCAGATTATTGGCGAGTCGTGAAGAAGCTGACCTAACAATTGGGGTAACATTAAAGTTAATATATATAAAATTAAATTAGTATTAAATAACTAAAATAAGAATTATATAAATTAAATATAAAATCTCGAACAAATACTTCTTTTTCGGGTTGGATAGACGGTGTGTGCCGATAAAATTAATAAGAATAACTAAAAAGGTTGAAATATCGAATGACTCGCTCTGATTGGTTAACCAATCAGATCGAAGGTCACTCATTATGATTAAAATGATATTTTTTGAAATTATTACCACATTGAATTATTGATTGACGATTTCAAGAATTTGTTTCACGAATTATTGTTGTTTTTCACGATAATTGAAATACTGTATTTTCCAATAGATAACGCGCAGCTCTTATTTTTTGCATCCCATTTTATGTATAGATAACGCACATAGCAGGCATGAGGGTATACCTAAGAGGTATACATCGTTATCACCAGTACAGGATTCACAGTTCATATTTTAACAAAATTTAACATTTTTGTATAGATAATGATGTGCTTTATCTACAGGAAAATATGGTACTGTGATCTTGTTTTGACAAAAATTGAAATTTTGCGATTATTATTTTGATGAAAATTGATAGTTTTATATTTCGGATTATAATCATAATCATAATAATAATTATTATTATTTTTATATTCGAACATTCAGTTTTAAAAAAAAATATTTTTTGAGAATTTTGTGCGAGTTTAATCGACGAAAAATCAACCACTAGTTACTTTAAAAATAGACCCAGCAACATGAATACCATGCCTCTGCTACCACCGGTCAGTATCTCTGACAACCTGGAGACTTCTGGAACATTCAGTTGCAATAACAACGAGAATTTACAGCAATTAAATTTATATTTCTCGCACTTCAAAACAATGATTTAGGCCAGGGCTTCCCAACAGGGTCCAGGTGGACCCCCAGGGGTCCACAGCAAAATTATGAATTACATTTATAAAAAGTGTTATTCAAAAAGGTATGGCTGCAAAATTCGGCCTAATATCAAATCTTGTTTGAAAAGGTTGAACCCTTTATAATTAATTTACCAACGTCCAATTTGGCTGAGAAAGGCTTTTCAATTTTGCTTCATTCATTCGCAAAACAACGAAGGAGCTTGCACTTGAATGATAATGTAGAGATGAGGCTTTGTCTAAGTAACTTTCAACCACGGATTTCTGCTCTTGTAAGTAATAAACAGCCACAAGGCTCTCACTACAACTTGTGTTTATAAGACAGCTTGTTCAATTCGAATAAAATTTTTGTGGAATTAATGTGCTTAATAAAAATGAATAAAGTTTTTGTTTTTTCTTATATTTTTTATTTTTAGAAATAAAATGCATAAACACTAAAAATCTTACCTAAATCAACGCCGGAGGTCCATACCGAAAAAAAGTTTTGTTTGGCGGTCCACAGCGGAAAAAGGTTTGGAAGCCCTGATTTAGGCGATTATTATTTCACGTATTTCCAATCTTTTATTCCACTTCGATAACTTGGTACTAAATCTCTACTGATCGTCAAAACATCTTAAGACTTTAGAATTTTTGGCTTTACCTATGAAACCCTACTACATTGTATAAAAACTCGTCAGGTTATTATGTAATTTCTTATGTTAAACATTCTGAAAAGTTCTTGTTAAAAAGAAAAGACGTTCATTCAGAAATATTAAGTAACTGTTTTCCAAATTTTAATGTCACATATCCATGGAAGCATTCACAAATATATTTTATTAAGTGTTTTAACTGATATATATGGTGCCCAGTAGAAAGCCAAAGGATTTTATGAAACCAGTGTATTTAATTAAACATGGGATAAATCCAAACAATTATATTTACATAAATAAGTTTGCTGTTCAGAAGGGTTCAAAATGTCATCTATCATTGTTGCATCACTTTCAAAGACGTAAAATCCAGGAAGTTGTGGCCTTGATGTTGATGTTGTGCCATGCGATTTGGAAAGTTCTTTTAAGTTCATCAACCGTGGTAATATCACTTGCTTGCAAGTAATGAAGAATTCTCCAGATTCAGGTCGGGAATGTTTAAAAAAATAAAATTTTGATTTTGTTCATCATGTTCTTTTTGCAATTTTAACAATATCTCAAAGATTTTTCCGTTATTGAAAATATCAAACTCAAAATTTCGATCGACAGAATCAATTATCAGTTTTTCGTTATCGTTTTGTTGCCATTGTCTTCGTTCGTTTCGCTTCATCAATTCGTGTTGTTTTTACTATTTTATATAAATATATGTAGGGGTTCCTAAAAAATTTCGCATTTATGGATTATATATATATATATATATATGATAGTCTGGACTTAAAAGCAATAGAGATTTATCAAAAATATGTGAAATTTAAATAAATTGATTAAATTCAAATAAATTTTCATGTTATGCTCTTCTCAATTTTAGTAACAACACGGTCCATGCAGGAGCAAATCACTTTAGAAGAAAAGAAGTTTTTCATCCTCACTCTAATAAAGAATGGTTTGGGGCAACCGACATTCACCGCCTTATCGAAAACGCGCGGGGAGACATAATTACCATCAGAAGAGTTCAGCAAATCGTGAAAGAATTTCATGATGGTAAATTTCATGATTCCTTTAAGTGACGAGAAGGATTTTTAAGACCGCGAACTTCTGCGACTCATGAAAATGTGGAAGACATTCGTGATCTTATTGAGGTTGTTAAGTCATAACATTGCTAATTGTTGAAAAATTTCTTTAAAAAGTACGATAGTTTATAGTTACAGAAATATTCCTCTATTAACAGCTAACCATTTGATCGGTTTCCTAACACAACATTTGTACAAAAGAAATTATTGTATTGCCTGACTGTTTCTTCAGTCCAATTATAACTAAAATAACTTATTTACTGTCGTTAGCCAGGTGATACCTTTCTATTTTATTGTGATAAACCACTATTCCTCCTCTTTTATCTCTCCGTTATTCGTTGTTGTTGATCATGTAAATATTAGATTAACATTTTTACAATATATTCATACAAGTTACTTATTGCGATAAAGAGAAGATGTGCAATCTCAATTATCAAATATTCTTCTTATGGCAAAGTATATGCCAGATATTCTATCGACCCGTATATGTTACTTTTTTTCTCAATCGGTATTTACGATTCTGGAACAATTAAAAATTGATGCTTCAAAAAATATTTTTCGAATGACTGTAAAGAATACAAATTGAAATTTATTAAAGAGAAAATTATAATGATCTTAAATTATTTTTTAGGTAATTAACTTGTATTTATATGATAAAAAAATTTAAATGATTGGTTTTCATGATTTCAGAATTCGAACGACGAAACTGCACTCCATTTAGCAATTAAGAATTCACAGGTGGAATGCGTAGAAACTTTGTTAGACATAGGAGGATGTCCGACAGCGGTGAGGAAAACGCAGCATATCCCATTCTTTCTTGCTGCAATGCAGGAAAATGAAAAGTACATATATTTTTAAGGTTTCTTGTATATAGGGATTGTATTACCGGTAAATCTACTAAAAGCAGTTACTGAATTTACCGGTGAATTTCTCGTTAATTACCGATAAATGTAAGAATTATATTTGTGAAGGACAAGCTCATTCTTTAAATTTTTGAATAATTAATTTTTGTAAATAATCTCTAAAATAATAAAAATATTTAAAATCAAAAGTTTTAAAAAATATTGCTAAATATTTTTGTATTTCTAAAATAAAAATAATATTTTGTATTTTAATTTTGAGAATTGTAATTCTAAAATAAAAATAATATTTTGTATTTTAAATTTGAGAATTGTATTTCTAAAATAAAAGATAATAGTTTTACATTTTAAATTTGTGAATTGTAAATAATAAAAATAATAATTTCTAAAATCTCGTTTTAATAAATGGCTTATCATTATTTATAACTCCATATTTTTATGTATAAGAAATTTAGTCAATAAAAAGAAAACGAAAGTTCCTCAAGAAAAATTGTTTAAATAATTGTTATTTGTGTTATTAATAAATTTTTGGTGTTAATAAATTGTAATCTCGATCAAGAACCAAACAATATTAAAGATATTAAAAACAAAAAAAATTAATTGTGAATAAATTGAAATAAAATTGGCAAGTTATTAAAATCAAAACTTGAAAGCCAATTAAAAACGTTTATTAATTTCGACGGTACAAAATTAAGTAAATTTATTAATTGTTGTTTCAGAATGACTTTGAAATGAAAAGAAATAAATAAAAAAATTGAAATTTGAATTTTTAATTCCAATTTCAATACATTCTATACATAGGCGGCACGCCACAGGGGCCCGGGCCCCCCAAATATTTTTCGAACTTGAAAAAAATTGACCTGACGTTTTCAACTCCAAATCATAAGAAAGAAATAAATGATGCATTCAATCTATAATTTTATATACAGTGTTGTATATTTGTAAACATTTATCAATTTCCTAATTATTTTCAAGTGATGGCGGTACCACCCAGTCACAAACACAATAACACGAATAGAAACTGCAGACAAACTGAGTTAATCCAACAGACAGTGACTTGCATTATTTCTGCAATCAAAAGCTTATGAAGTAAGGTTTGCGAAGCATTTTCCATATGTTTGGATAATACGCCTGGCCTTACTAAGAAAGATCAACTTTCTTTTATTGTTTGATATTTTAGCCCATATGGATACATTACTGAGGCATTGCTGGATGTTTTGGAATATAGTAACCGATTGTAATACTGTGATCATGGGTCTCGATTAAATTCAATTTTGGTGAAGAAAATTCTTTGATTGATCCAATAAAATTAAAAATCAATCAAAGAATTTTCTCAGTAAGAACAACAAGAATGAATATCACTGTTATAAACTAAATATATATTTTAAATTTAACACAACTGATTAAATTTAGAACAGGACTCAAACTCAAATTAGTAAAGTTCTAAAATCTAACAATAAAAAGAAATATACTTAGTCGGATCTTCCAAAGCACCAAAAACTAATCAAACCCAAAGTTAACATCAGCAAGAATTATTACCAAGCAAAATTTAAGTTTAGTATTTGTACGGAAGGTAACGGTAATTAAAAATCAACGGATTAAATTGATCAGACACGAGTCTTCGGCCAATTCAGATAATAATCAAATGTTTCTTCTTTTTTTAAACTTTATTTTTAAACCAATTGGATCAGCAGGAAAACAAATGCAATTGTACGGAGGTGAGCAGTCAGTGCAATTTAATTCTAATTAATTCAAACTCTAATTTCTGCCTATCCCATAGGGATATTAATTATGTCATTGATTTTTTTTAAATTTACAAATTTTCATAATAATTGCAGACTATGATTATGATTAAATTCCTTTTTGACAAAAACAAGAATCAATTTAATCATTTTGAAAGTTTAATTTGTTCTTCTGCTGTTATAAATTATCCTGGCCATTGTGTTTTCAAGGTTTTGATAACCATAAATCTCCTTGCTTGGTGAGCATTTAAAATTTATAGTATTCATAAATTTATTATATTTAAAATCAAATATTTTAAATTTTTATTATCAGTAATAATTTTCTTTATAATAAAATTATAATATTTATTTACCTTCGAAAATCATCGGTGGTCTGGAAACGAAGTTTTGTGACCATACTAATTCCATACATTACATACGTAGGCTATATTTTATATCGATTTTTCTTTTTAAAAATATATTGTAATTTTGTGAATATTTAAATATATTTTTATTAAAAAGAATTGTGCTGTTATTCATTGATTTAAATTGATAAAGTAAAATATTAAATATACATTCGGTTATTCAAATATTAAATACACATACAATTTTATTAAATACACATTCAAATATTTATAAACCGGTTAGAAGATCCAATTTAATTTTAAATTGAATCTTCCTTTGTTGATTGCAAAAGCGAGGTTGAATACGCAAATATTTTACTCAACTCCCTTGATTTCAACAGTTATTTCAATACTTAAAATTTTTAATTAAGATATTTTTCGTCATTATTACCCAGTAATACTTTAATAAATAATAATTTTTAATTCTGAATGTTCCTTTTTAAGTTAATATACTTATTAAAATAATTTAATATTTATATACTAAATTTCCGAAAATTGCTGATGATGATGTATATAAACATCGAACCATGTTCAATAATTATATAAAAAAGCTTAAATCAAATTAAATTTTCAATATATATCTATAATTGCTATTTATTCTTGTTTTTCAGGATTCTTGAAGTATTCTTAAAAAAGTATGGCGCTTCAATTGTTGATTTTCAAGAGGAGGAGCAACATTGTGCGCTACATTGGTCTATTATGAAAAATCGTTTACAATGTATAAAACGTTTGATAGAATACAAAGCGAACATTAACATTCAAAACATTCTGTTGCAAACACCTTTACATTTTGCAGTCACAAAAAAGAGTATGGCTTGTGTAAAAATCTTAGTGGAGAATAAGGCAGAATTAGATTTAAAGGACAAGTGTGGACAGACACCACTTCATCTCGGTATAACCTTATATAATGCAGATATTATGAATGTAAGAATTCAATATATAAATGATAAATATTTTTGAAAAATCATGTTAGAAAATATTTCCCTCAGTAAAGGATGAAGAACACATTCAAATGATGAAATTAGTGGAACAAGGGTGTGATAGTTTTGAAGATATTGTCGTATACTTAGCAAACGTTGGAGCACGATTAGACGTCAAAAATGAAGATGGAAAATCCCCGATAGAGGAGTGCTTGAATGATTCTCTGAAGATCAAATTGCTGGCCATTCAAGACGAGAGGAAAAGAAAGAAGGTAACTTTTTATTTTAAGGAGAGTTAGACGCCCAATAGAACTCTTTAGTATTTTTAATTGCTTTGCCGAATTCGTTCAGTGGATATATTTTATACAAAGTACAGATCCAGTAATCCCAATTTAAGGACAAAGCCCTTATTTTATTCAAAACCAAAAAGATTAAATTTATTCTACTGAAAATTAAGGTCTATAGAAACTGGCTGTCATTATTTTAGCGAGAGGCAGTTCCTTGCTTCTTCATAAAAGACAAAACTTTGGTTGAAATCTGTATTTGCAGAAAACATCAGTTGTTTTGTTTTTGTAGGTTGCTGTTAAGCCGCAACCACTGCAGAAAAAATCAATTGCAAATAATTAACATAGGAAATTTTGTTTAAATGTACTAGGTACAATTAAAGGGAATAACGAAATATAAAAAAAACGGTCCTCAATGTGTAAATAATCAACATTTCGAGCTACTCAACCGAACTTCATGAAATTGTATTGAATAGGCTTTGTGCTTTGAGAATTTCTTGTCAATATCTTGGTCACCGAGTGCTTGAATTGAATACCGAAGGATTCACCCAGAAATCAGAAGAGTCACGTGCTTTTAAATGGAACTGGTCGACCAAGACCCATCAAGTGAATTCAGACGCGGGCGAGTTAGATTCGTCAATTGACCTCCTTACCCTTCTACTATCATGTCTTGGATATCTTCTCTGGACCTTAAGATGTTGTTAACTTGTAGTGAGATATTATTAAGCAAATTTTAATACCTCATTTATTTTATGGCCTAATATGGAGGATATTGTTGTTATTTATCTTATTAGGTAGAACAAATAAAAAAGGAATCACATTACTGAAGCTGTAGATCATTTATATTTTTGTACCATTATCTTTATCTTTATTTCATGTTTATAAAGATGTTTAAACCTTTTTGTAATCTGACTACAATATATAATGTTTATTGTTGACACATAATATGTTGAAATAAAATAGTTTTTAATACTTGAATTACTATTATTTGTTATTTCACGTATCTTACTGTTTAGCTTTAACTTATAAGTACTGCTAGGGTAACCTTGTTGGGTATTGTAACTAAATTTAGTTTTAACTTTATTTTTTAATCTGACTCGCAAATGACCAAAAGGTTTCCCTCCAACAATAATATATGAAGAATGATCAAATCCTTTTAATAATAATTTATTCTGCTAACAACAAATTAAGTACAAATATAAATTCAACTCAATCAGTACGCGAAAATTCAAAGATCACACTTCAATCAAACTGTTACAACTTCTTAGTTCGAGCGATGCTAGAATAATTTATTTAAAACTTAATTTCTCCTATATAGGATACTAAATTTCTCTTATTATTTCTTTAGTAAAAAAATGATATTACAAAAATTAACAAATCAAGTTTACAGCACATATAATTCTAATTTAGTTTAATTCTTATTTTGAGTGGTAAAATGTTGAACTGTAACTGAAATAACTATTGCTTATACACTAGTTTTTCCTAACCTTGAAAATTGAATAACTAAAACAAATCTCAAAATATTTACAAATATTTTATAAATTTTATTAAAATAATTATTATAATAATCAAAAAATTATTAATTTTAACCAGCGAATTATTTTAAATTTTTGAACGGAACGCCAACAATCTATTCCATGAACTGGAAAGGTAATTATAGCATATTACATTTGAATATTGTTGCACTTCACTTTTAGTTGTGAAATGTTAGTTGTAAGCAACAAGTAAATGTACAAGTAAATGCACCTTCTCATTTGGAGATACGTCGGCCAATCAATCTTCTGATACTGGTCGGCTGTGACGATTGTCTCAGTCGATGTCAGAGGGCAAATATGACGACACTGATATATCAAGATCGAATTTTCGCTTGATTTACCTCAATTACAATAAACAAGAATAATCTATGGCAAAAGATAAGCAATTCATTTAAATCTATCATATCGTTCTGCTCAAAGATGATGTAATTGATTTTTGTTTGATAACACAAGATATAGAGACCACAAAACACTCAACAAAAGTCATTATTCCTCCTCTTTACCACTTCACTCGTGAATTCAAAATTGTCTCTCAATCGATTACAAAGCACACAGAAGTGACAATCGCAAGAAATCAGTTCGATATTCAACAATTTCAGTAGGGAGAAAATGGGCATTCGGCATACATACCCCCCCCCATGACGAGTCATGACTCGTCTAATAGGCCGCCATGGCGCCCTAAGGCCAAAAAATCTCCCCTCACACACCCCACTAAAATTTATTTTAAATCGAACGCCAAGCAGGTTTTGCACTTTTAATTATTGATTGATGGTGACTTTATATATGGTGGGGAGTGGGGAGTGGGGAGTGATTATATATTATTTTTACTTATATATAAGAAGTAATAAAGGGGGTAATATTAGTTATAT
>MQRK01168177.1:19872-31184 GCA_001938485.1 Girardia tigrina | reverse complement strand
TTTATTATCGAATATTTTAATTTCCCCTCATTTTAATTTATGACTATTATTCTTTGTTATTCCATAATCTATGTGGTGATTTATATTCGAAATATAGTAACTAAGGAGGAATGGTTCGATGATTATCGACCTGATAATTCAGGGACTCATCCAAACCTCCCTTGGGTCCAATAATTATTTCTTGAACTTTGAAAGTTATAACCTGTACATAGAGTGAACATAATAGTATTTCTGTTAATAGCGTAGTTATAATCTCAAAATTTGATTTCGGCTATATTTCAACCTCGATCAACGTTTTATAATTCTTTAATTATTATATTCATTTTATTTATTTATAATCAATGTGTATAACCATAATGGATTTCATTGAAAATTGAATTTCAAATTCGAACCAAAAATATTTAAGGAGTATTAAATGCTATAAATGATATTATATAAATGATAGGAAATGGTATAAAGAGTATTAAATGAATTGAATATAAATTGAATATAAATGGGATTTAACTGCGTGAATAAAGTTGCGTAATAATATAAATAACGATAATAAAATAATTAATATTGAGGAATATTAAATAATAATAAATATTAAATGATAATGATAGGGGGAAAGACGAATATAATTAAATATAAATATAATCAATTGTATATATATATGTGTATAAATTGCTTGAGCACAAAATATTTCTAATCGCATTTGCTTATTTCTTTATTTTCATAAAGAATTAACAAAATTTGAAATTCGGACGCTAAGAATTGTTCGAATTATATTTTAAAATTTTCTAATTTCAATTGATGTTTATGTTTTCTTATCTGATTTTGCTAACGTTTTCCGTTTTCAAACAATATGAATTTCAATGTTTATCCAACGATCAATATTGTTGAGAAAATAATTTTTAGAAATGCATATCGATAGATTGGGTGTGTGACGGTAACTAGGATTGTGATAACGAGTTTTCATCGAGGCAAAGAACCTTTTGGAGGTGACGCAGGCCAGCCGCAGAATGCAAGGGGCACGCGGACGGACCGTCGTTTATCTCCTTAGGGCTCTCTTTGTCTTACCTTAATAATTCATCAATGTAATTTAAAATGGAGGCCTTAGTAACATCAACCCCTCCAGAAGCTGAGCTACCGGCCGGGCCATACTCGATGCTGGTTTTGAGCCCGAAGGCGTTCCGAAGCGTACACTGCTCGCAGATGTGCGTGGAGGAGACGCGTCTGTTCCCCATGAATGTAGTGTTAAGATACTGAAGCGTAAATTGCGCAATGGAGTTGCCGTTTAACTAAAAAACGGATGTGAACACTGAGCTTACAGAAATGTTGAAACAAGGGGGAACACGACATATTTTTCAATATGTAGCTTTTGTTTTTCCCTGTAAAGTACATAAACACAAAGGAAAATATGATTTTCAGAAATTTCATGTAAAAAATAATTTGTAAGAAATAAAATAAATTTTACGGTAGGTTTATTAAAAGATTTATGCAAAGATTTATTATAAAGTAAAAAAGTTAATTTCAAATTTGATAAAAATATTTAATTGAAATAAAATCAAAAGTAATATAAAGTTTAATATTTTATTTGCGATATGAAAGTAAACTAAACTATTTTTTGTAACTATTTTACACGATTAAATCTTATATATTCTTTGCATATATTCTTTGCATGAATAATGAATTAAAATTGATAAAAATTAAAGGTACAGTATTGTACCTTTAAATTTACCTGTTTCTCAATTAAATTTCCCAATTCTATACAATAGCATTTTTCATTTCGTTTTCATAATAGTTTTAAAAATTAATTTTGGATTTAATAAAATAATATTTTGAAAATAGAATTTAAAATCGCAATTTCGTTTAATTTAACAACTTTCAAATTACCCCTTTTTTACATAAAAATAAAATTATATTTCCATTAATAATTACGTTTTCCCAAATAAAATTAAAATCGTATTTTCATTTAAGTCGATTTAATTGTTTTATAATTATATTTTGATTCCTATTAAAAGTTTCAAAAAATTATAATTACATTTTTAATTTACTTCGATTTAATCGTGTAAAATAAAGTTACAAAAAATAGTTTAGTTTACTTTCATATCGCAAATAAAATATTAAACTTTATATTACTTTTGATTTTATTTCAATTAAATATTTTCATCAAATTGGAAATTAACTTTTTTACTTTATAATAAATCTTTGCATAAATCTTTTAATAAACCTACCGTAAAATTTATTTTATTTCTTACAAATTATTTTTTACATGAAATTTCTGAAAATCTTATTTTAACATATCTATAACAACATTTTACGAAATGTAATTGTTTAATTATTAATTTGATAAGATTATAAATTCAAAAATTTTATTGAACTCAACAATGCTCCCAACAGTAAGTTTTATAAATTTTTACAAAAAACATTTGAGTTGAAAGTGGCTGATTGTCGTAGGTTTTTTCCAGTTTTGTTGTAGGAAGAAACTAATCCATCAAGTGCACTACAAATAATTTTAGATACACTTCCATTATTCTGGCGGTTCTTGAAGACATCACCATTGTTTTTAGCAGCTGCGATTAACTTGTATGCAGCAGATTTTGTATATCCAATATTTATAAGCGCCACTACTTTCATTTGCTTGGATGCATTACTAAGTCCTAGGAGTACTATGCTAGTTTCTTCACGGGTTGACATTGCGAACTTAGTGATGCGATAAGTAATTGAAAGAGATATAAACAAATGAACCTATAATGGGTTGGTCCTTGTATGTGTGACTAACCAATCAATACATCTGGACTTTCTCACCTACGCCCTCGTCGCATATGGATGAATCATAACGCAGTCTCAAAATCATTTACACATGCGTTATGTTTTTGTTTATTTTGAAATTTAAATCTTGAATTATTTTCTTTAAATTTTGTATCAGTTTATGTTCTTGCAGAAAATCTAATAACATTTGGATTTTTAATTATTATTTCTAAGTATTTAAATATGGTAAGTAATTTATTTTATTTTATTATTTACAATTTAAATAAAAAAATGATTATAAATATTTTGCATGAAAAAAAATATATTCGATTTTAGGCTGTTTTTGTATGAAAAATGATTTAAAAATTGCTAAAAAACATTAAAACTAGTACAAATAGTGAAAAAATAACACAAAACCCAAGAAAATGGCCAAAATCTCGGGTGCTGTGGGAAAGGTTATATTTTCTATCTACTAATAGTCCAAAGTTGTTTAAATTGTCAAAAAAGAAAGATATTAACAGCGAAAACGAAAGAAAAACGTATAAAGTTGTCGGCAGATGAACCAATCCAGAAAATATACATGGATTTCTGTGGACAATTCAAAAGAAACATAAACGGATATTAATACGTTGCAGTTGCTAGTGAAGATGAAAAAACAGTTCGTATATCGGACAGATGGATATGGAAATTTGGACCTCCAAAAGAAATTCATGTTGATAGAGGAAAAACATTTGAATCGGCTTTGTTCAAAGATACAGTTAAAAGGTTCAAAGTCGAGATAATCTATTCAAGTCAGAAATATATCGATCAAGAAAAATGTCAAATAGTGAATGCGCTTGTGATATTAATAAATGTTGTAAAACTCATATTGATGTTCTTAATATAGAGTATGAGATTTTTCCATATACAAAAGATTTGAATCACATAAAAATTGTTTAAAGATGTAATAGTAATTTTTCCTTCTACAAAAGATAACAAAAAATTTTGTTGGCCAATTAGAATTCTGTCCGCATAAAAAATGGATATCAAAATTTTTTTTGATTTACTATTTTTTCGAACTTATTTTCCTCGGCTTTATTTAAAAGTATTTTCTTGTTCTTATTTAGGCCTTTAACTACATTCTTTAATGGTGATTAAAACTCAGAACATTGTGGTAAACACTGGTGGTAGAAATTTAACATTCCGTAACTTATTTGACATGTTGCAACATTTTATAATCAACTTTCATTCAAAACCTTTTAAAATGCTTGAACGTTATTGTTTCTTATTGGTAAAATATTTTAAAGAGTTCATGGATCAATATTTCCATTCATTATATTACGATAATCTCACAAAAAACATTTTAAAAAAATATATTAGTTTTAATTAATTAAAAAGGTTTACTGATAAATTTTTGAGTAGTAATATATAGTAAACTTATAAAACCTATTACTAAAGACATTTGCTATGGATATTCTCAGTCAGCGTAATGAAATAATAAATTAGAACACATTGGCAAAAGAGAATCGTTGTTTAAAATACAGAAGGTTGATATCAGAATATATCAATGTAAGTAATAAACTTATTTTCGCAAAACATGATGTAATGCATGTATGTTGCTAGGCAGCATTTATATTGAGGATCATAGCCACGATGGGTGTTTAGATGAGAACATGTTTCTCGATATTACACTCGGGAAGGTCTGAGAAAAGCGGTTTGTGATTGAAATGATTGATTCTTCTAAAAGAATATGCTAATTTTTTTTTGTGATCGAAATGATTGATTCTTCTAAAGGAATATGCTAATTTTTTTTTGTGATCGAAATGATTGATTCTTCTAAAAGAATATGCACTACAATAAAGTGTATCATATAATGCAAATCGGAGATTATTGATTCAATATGAGATGAAGCACGTATTGGTACTTTGAAATGTGCATCGATAGCGTGTAGAGTGAAATTGTGGTTGAAACGAGAGTTTCTTACTCAATTCAGACTATACTGATCCTCAACTAATTTTTTACTTTAACCGCCTTACCCATTTGAACGGGCGTTAATCATCATCATAAAACCTAGTACGACATAGGATATCATGTGCGTAATAAATCTTTATGGTTAGTGAAAAAAAAATTTAACTAACTCCTCATAGTGTACATTAATAAAAATGAATATATTTTAATATTAAAATAATTAATTAGTTTTAATAAAAAGTGAACGCCATTTTTCATAATATATTTTTGTAATTAATTTCGGAGGATTAACCGCCATCTTCAGACTAAATTAACACTGACTTTTTGCAGCTTATATATGAGAAAGGTGATTATGCAATCTACATGTAACAAAGGCTCTATTTGAAAATGTTTAACAGAGAAGTTAAGTGTGAAGCTTGAATATTAATTTTTGGATCCATGACCTTATTAATAAGGACCTCACACGTTAATCTCTCCCATTAATTTTTAAATCGATTACACAGAATTTTAAAATCATTTTCTCCGATTTTCTTTTTACATTTTAAATTATGTTCGGCAATATTGCTCCAGTTATCCAACTGACTATGCTCGTTGATCCGTTTGCAGAGATGACGAGAGGTCTCTCCAATGTATGTGGCGTTACACCCATTACAAGTATATTTATAAACAAGATAGGAGCACAAACCGAGAGGAGTGGAAGATGTATTACTGAACATATCACAAATTTTATATAA
This sequence comes from Girardia tigrina, assembly GCA_001938485.1. NCBI lineage: Eukaryota > Metazoa > Platyhelminthes > Tricladida > Dugesiidae > Girardia > Girardia tigrina. The sequence goes on along the minus strand of MQRK01168177.1, from coordinate 25,770 downwards.
TTGGGAAATAATTTTTAGATTCATGGTATTTGGAATCAAACTTTTCAAAATTGATGATTTTAAATGTTTAAAACCCTCTGAATAAGGAATCGATAAGATATACATTGATTCAAGTGTGTTATAATTTGTATTAGGGGAAATGGTTTGATGAATCGTATTATTAAGATTTTTATTATTACTATTTGACTCATTTAATATTTTATCTAAAGTTTGATGAGTGTTAATTTAGTCTGAAGATGGTGGATAATCCGCCGAAATTAATTACAAAAATAAATTGTGAAAAATGGCTTTAACTTTTTAATAATGAATATCAATTGCCATTATTTTTTACATTCCTTAGTTTTAATAAGTGTTCGATTCTCCCTGTAAGGAACAAATGAGCATTATTCCATCATAATAATCCAATAATAGATGGTCCAGATTTTTCAAAGGAATTCATTCTCGACACTGACGCGAGTTTTGACTCAATAGCAGCAGTTCTTTCACAAAAGGATGGAAAAGGTCAAGAAAGAGTAATAGCTTACGGATCAAAAAGCATTACGAAACATGAGCTGGGATACTGCATCACCAGGAAAGAGTTGCTGGCGGTGTTTCATTTCACACAACATTTTAAGCACTACCTTTATGGGAAGCGTTTCATATTAAGAACCGACCACCGAGCAATAACATTCATGATGACAACTAGAAAACCAATTACGGCACAATTTCAGAATTGGATAAATTTTTTAAGTAGTTTAGATATAAAATTGGAATATAGGAAGGGAGAAAAACATGGAAACGCAGACACACTCTCAAGAATGAATACGGAGCTCTGCATGCAATGCCGGATGGAACATGTCAATGCAAAAGTAACGAAATGCCAAACAAGACTATTGGTGTTAGATCAAGAGGGGACAATACCATCGATACAAGAAAACTGTAAGGAGATCGAATACATCCGTAGAGATATGCAGAATAAGAAACAGTCAGAATATGAAATAGTGGACAGAATAATTATGAAGAGAAACAAAATATATGTACCGACAGAGAAAAGGACTGAATTTATAAGAATATACCACAAAAAATTATGTCACGCAGGTCCATATTTTTATCAAGAAATGATGAAGTTAAATCTGGTGAAAATTTTATCGATCTTATCGCATTGATTTGCGGAACAGACGATAGATTTCCAATCAATTGTCATTTACAATCCGATCTCGAATATTCAACAAATCATTTCAATATTATGAAGTTGGGCTGGTGTAAGAAAAAATAAATTTAAACGTGTAAAATATGAGAGAAATTGCTCACTTGCGGGCTGGTCAGTGTGGAAATCGAATTGGATCAAAAATTTTGGAAGTGATATCGGATGACTGTGGAGACGATCCGATTGGCTTGTATCTCGGAGATTCCGATCTCCAATTGGAGCGGATAAGTGTTTGCTGCAGAGCGGCCACTTAGGGGAAAATATTTTTCACGAGTGGTATTAGTGGATTTAAATACGGGGGCCATGGATTCCGTTTGAGTGGGACCATTCGGACAAATATTTCGATCGGATGGTTACACTTTCGGACAAAGTGGAGTGGTAAGCAATTTGGCGAGGGGACACTGCGTTGAAGGCGCCAACGGGATCGAATGTCGTGGGAGTTTACCCCGAGTGAGTTAAAAATAAAATATTCCCCCAATTTTGCTCACCCCGCACCGGAAAATCATGTAAAATATTCATACTCCGGCAACTCCTGGAATTGAAATTTGTTTGGTTGCGAGTAGAACACCTTGTCTGCAAAGTCGATATACGGGTTATCGCTTTCGATCCAAGCAAGAACATCACAACCATTTACTGTAAAGAGAAAACCAGTATCGTCAACTTTGGAAAACTTAAACGACCATTAAATATTGCTGATGTTAAACTTTCTGAATCCTTACTTTCTCTTCAGAGCCAACAGGTTTCCTTCGCACAATCGGCATCTCAATCTGACTCCAACACTCTCTCTCTCACAAAAAGTTCCAACCCTCTAGCACGCGTTTCGCTTCGTATGTATTTTGGAAGTGATATCGGATGACTGTGGATACGATCCAATTGGCTTGTGTCTCAGAGATTCCGATCTCCAATTAGAGCGGATATGTGTTTGCTGCAGAGCGGCCACTTAGGGGAAAATATTTTTCACGAGCGGTATTAGTGGATTTAAATACGGGGGCCATGGATTCCGTTCGGCTAATGTAGTAATTATTATTCACAAAATAAAAAAAGTTAGAGTGAAATCAAATAAATGAAAATGTAATTATAAAAATAATATCAGAAATTAAAAAAAATGAAAACAGAATTAATTTTGTTTAAATAATATAAAAAAATCAAAAGTGAAATAGCACAATTTAACTAGTAAATCACAAAATTAAAATTTTCATATCCATTCTTTACGCAGACAAAACTCTACTTTACCAACAAAGTTTTTAAAATTTAAAAATTTAAGATTGAAAAAGTTTTAATTTAAAAATCCCATTAAAAATTAATATAAACTACTTATAATTTATAAATAGATATCTTGCAATTAATATTGTGCGGGAACTCCGAATTTTCCGTTTTTGCCCCATTTTGGGATCTTAAAAAGTTTTTTTCGATAAAATTTTTACATGATCATTTATTGACATCGAGAATGAGTAAGTGTACAAAGTTTGAAGAAAATCGAATGAGTAGAAGGCCTTCAAAAATAGGTTACCTATATAGAAAGTAAGTTAATAAAATGAATGGAAAAACAGAGTGGACATATTATCTTTCTATTCAAATAGATTTTGTTGTTATTCAATCTGTTATTTCTCATTATTTCGATAATTATTCGTCGTCGTTGCGCATTGGGTGCGTAATTGTGTTGCTCGCACCACGATTTAAATCGGTCCCTATCGCGGTACTTGAGGGGCAATCCGTCCTCACTCCGTATCGCCAACCACAACAATTGTTGAAAAGGTTGAGATAAATATATTGCTTTTTTAACATTCTGCAGCTACCTATGTTCTTCACTTTTAATTACATGCAGATTAACTAATGTTAAATTGTGTGATTTAATTAAGGGAAGAAAATTAAACTTTTTAATTTTAACTATTTTATAAACTTTTCATAAATGAGTTATCTAGAAGTTAGGAATAATGATGATAAAGATCTTCGATTAAGAAGCATAATACCTTCTAAATAAACTATAATTTATAAAGAATTCTTCAAATATATATATATATATATATATATATATATATATATAGACAAAATTGATAACGTCATGAAAAGTGTAGTGCCCTACTTATTACGGACAACAAAATTAATAATAAAAAAATGATTTTAAAATTGATTATCATGGATTATTAAATAATAGTTATAATATTGTTTTATGAATAAATTAATTTGGTTCCTGGAATTATTTTTTTCGACAGATTTAGGACATCTTCTGTCCTCAACAATCGAATAGATTCATTTCATTCCTGGAATTATTTTTTTGATAGATTGAGGACACCTTCTGTCCTCAATAATTGGTGTCAGAAGTCCAAGAACCCACAAAATAACAATCTACGATTAAAAAAGTAAATAACTAAAGATGCCGCCTTATAAAATTAGATCATCGACATTCAACTATAATAACTGTATAAACACAATACCACACTCAAATACTCAAAAAACCATAATACCGAACTATATCAATCATATCAGTTTTCTAACAAACAAATCACAATTCTACAAACATTCAATCCATAAAAAAACTAGATGACGAATCTAATAATATTGAAGTACAAATTAAAAACCAAACGGGAAATACAAATACACATATAGTAGAATATTTGTTACAGAAGATTAAAAAAATAGAAAATGAAAATAAAATTTTAAATATAGAAATTTCGGGTCTGAAACGATATCTTAAGGAGAGAATTACCACATTTCAAAAAGAAGAAAAAGGAAATTACAAAAAGGTTGTAGAAAAATCAATAGAAGAAAAAAAAACAAAATTTGCTGGTATCACACTATATTCAATGACAACGCACTCAAATGTCGGTACCCTTGCTCTTTCAAACACAAAAATAATATTTACAAAACAAAATTTCGCACCTTTTACAATTCAAAAATCAAAAATGACTATAAAAGAAATTTAGTCACCAATAAAAATTCTGAAACAGCACAAAAAGACAAACCAACAGAAATCAGAGAAAATCTAACATATTCGGAAGTCAACTACAGGAACATTACTAAATTAGTAAATAAGCAAACACAAACAATAGAAAAAGATTTACAATTAAAACCATCCGTTAAGGATGTGCTAACCAAAAGTATTCCAACCAAAACACTCATAAATCAACATTGTCAAACAATGGGTATAACAAGGATACACCAGGAAACTCAGACAAATCAAATAATGTCACACAATATTTCAACTCAAATAGAAAAAGCTTCTGTAAACAAAACAGTTCAGACCATCCATAATGAAAGTATAAAATACAAAGACAAATATACTCTAACAGTAAATACCGAAAATAATCAACTTATGAACAAAGAAAATTTTCCTGATTCAAAAAACGAAACTGAACCAATGAATGAGGACAAAAACTATATAGAATTAGATTTCGAAAAGAAAGAACTGAAAATCATCAGACTAAAAATCAAATCAATTCAATATGTTATAACAATGTTAAACATCAAGATAACAATATTAAAACAGGAAAAAACATTAACCACAAACTTTGAAACTTAAATTTACACACGAAACTAATTCAAAGAATAAATTTATTACTGATGTCGAAAAACAATCTGCAGATCTATTTTTGAAGATTAAGGCTTTAGTCAGAAACAAGACAGACGGTGGTTACAACGGACCATACAAAATAACAGATATGACCAAACATTCTTTCATTCTAGATGTAATGGGCACGTCAACTCAAACTAACGAAAAAATAATACAATTCATCTCTGACAGAGAATTAAATGATTGGAATTTGTGTCTACTAAATGAAAGAATTCGAAAAAGAATAATTCATAAAAATGTTTCTCGACAGTAACGTTCCACTTATAAAGGCTTATGTAGTGGCCTATTTATTACGGACAACAAAATTAATAATAAAAAAATGATTTTAAAATTGATTATCATGGATTGTTAAATAATAGTTATAATATTGTTTTATGAATAAATTAATTTAGTTCCTGGAATTATTTTTCGACAGATTTAGGGCATCTTCTGTCCTCAACAATCGAATAGATTCATTTCATTCCTGGAATTATTTTTTTTGGTAGATTGAGGACACCTTCTGTCTTCAACAAAAAGTATAAAAAGATTAAATAAGTTATCGAAATTTGTTCTTCTTAAGCTGAGTGTAATTCACATCCAAATTTAATTTTCAATAATTTTATTAAAAATACTTGATTGAGTGATAATGGAAGATAATTTTATTGCGAAAACCTTTTCGACAGTGTATCTAATACAAGTTATGTAATAATGTTTACAAATATATGACCGATGGTCAAAAGGAATAAAATACTGTTAACCCGAGAAAGAACTTTGAGCTCTCTCTTTAGTTGTTAATAGTTCAATATCAGCAGGAAAATTATGATTCGATGTTTGTACCCTTGTGTATTGTTCCCATAAAGTATTTTGAACATTACAAAAACACAAATTTGTAAAAAATAATTACAATAAACAAGTTAAATACATTTATTATTCAATCAAATTTGAAATAATTATTTTTATTAATTCCCACTTTACCATTTTAAGAATAATTAACATTATCTATCGTGTTTTGATTTAAAGCGAAAATGGTTCGAAGAAATATCACATTTAAAACTGCTACTTTGAGAAATGATAACAACTTTATTAAACGACAAACTTCAACGATTACAAAACCTCAGATAGTTCCTCTGATAAATGATAATACGGATTGGTACATGGACAG
>MQRK01168173.1:2968-14969 GCA_001938485.1 Girardia tigrina | reverse complement strand
TGATGATTAATATGATGTTGTTATTATTACATTTTTATTCTTATGCCTATTAATTTTGTAAAATAAAAATAAAAACTGCTATGGTGCCCGGAAACTTTTTGGACGACCTAATATATTTAAATAAAATAAATGAAATTAAATAAAATATTAACCGATAAAATTGAATTTGAATATTATTTTTCTTAAAATAATTTCCTTATTTATTATAAAAATTTTAAAAATTATTAAAATAAAAAATAATAAAAATAAATTAAAACACGAATAAAGTTGCTGAAGATGATCAAAGAGTGTAATTTAAACATGTTCAAAATTGATTTTTTTTAAAACACTTAAGAAAATGTCTTTAGAAGACAATTAAAAGGGATCAATATTTCTGAATTGAAAAAAAATTTATTATTGTAAATGAAATTTACGGAAAAGTACAGAAAATAAACTTTATGCAACATCCAAAAGTTCTGGGGAGATACATAAAGATGATAGGATCATAGGGTTAGATGTTATGGACTGTTTTCTCTGGATATAACAGTGCATGCGAAGGACCTGACTTTAGGAAACTTTTCACTACCCGAATAGCAAAATAGAAACTAACATCCTCCGTATCGACTATATTGTCAATATGTAAACTGAATTTCTCATTTCTACCACCTAATTCTATAAATAAAATATAATTATCGTAAATCATTAAAAGAACAATTAAATAAATGACTTAATGAATATGAATATAAATAAAAATAATTTCTTAATAATTTTTATTGGATATTTAGTCTATACTTCTATTTTGTGCATTTCTAATTATAATCAAAAATTGGATGATATACTTAGGAATCATTAACAATAAAAATGACATAGGAACATAAGGGTTAATGATTTTATGTGCTCTTAAATATTCTCGTCTTTAAAACCTTTCTTAGCGCAAGTCTATAGATATAATGTGTAAAATGTTACCATGTTGGTACATAAATTCTCAATTCTTCAAATGTTTTCATTTTCCATTAACTTTTAATGAAAATTATAATTAGACAGTGCCGGATTAAGTACTGTTGAGGCTCATAGGCAGTCAAACTTAAGGGGCCCGAGAACCAGACGAGAGTACTACACCCATATTGCGATTTGCGAATTTCACGGTCAAGGACTTAGTTTCTGTATGTAGTTTATCTTATTTTTGATTTCACTGTCAGTCATGCAGCCGCATAGTAATACTGAACTGCCTAGTGGCCGCTTTCATTATCGGAAGTGGCAGTGAAATTTATGTAACTTAAACGAGTATAGCTTAACGAAAAAGAATGCCATTTCTGGTTCTAGCTTCTAGCAAAACAGCTAGAGCCAGAAATGACATTCTTTGTCGTTTTGCAATTCTCCTTTAAGTCTCGGTCAGCTTCGGTGGCCGAGTTGATGTCACTCCATGACTATCTATTAGTTAGTTATTCTGCTTATCCACCAGCAGTGTCATTTACGTGCGCAAAACGCAATACTATGCGATCACACTATTTAGTAGTAAGTAACAATTCTCTAGTTAAGTAAATTTAAGTCAACCATAAATGGCGTTTAATAAAGACTAATTTTCCCTTCAATTTCTAGATGGCTAACAGTATCGCCAAGAACTCAAGTTTATCTATACAGTGTGTTCAAAGGTAGGAATGCAGTTATTAAAAAGAGAAAACACGTATGTATTTACAAAATTTATTATACAAACAAACAATGATACATAAACAAAGAATAATAGGCATGTACAGTAAGCCAAACTTATAATAAGAAGTTCTTATCTCTCAGGTACTCAAATTGATTGTTGTCAGCGTTAATACACTCTTCTAATCTTGAAAAATCACTCAGGCACACTATAGAACAAAGATTTTTGTAGCAGTAATTTCTTGACTAGCTTCCAAAATGAACTGAATCATATTTTCACAATGCGCGGCTTACTTGGAAAAACTATATCTTTTTCAGTGCCCAAAAAATAGAAGTTCATAGGAGTTAAATCTGGCGAGCTGGGCGGTCAATCGATGGAGTCTAATCTGTATGTTATGATAATTTATGTCAAGAAATACAAAGAGCACGTACATTCTACCAAACTCAACTTGAGTTAAAGACTTCTTTAAAAAATTATCACTTTTTTTTCCCAAACCAAACATTAGTAATTGCCGTTTTGGTAACAGAATGCTCGTAACTCAAACTCGTAAATCAAATCCAAAATTACTGATAGAAATAGATTTACATATATTTATAGTCAAATAAATTATAGAAGTACATTAGGACTTAAACGACGTATTGTATCTACAAGATCGAAACAAATAAACAGAAAAAAATAATCAGTTTTTACAAGAAAGATTTAATTTTTGTGATAAATAATAAGAGAATAAAGAAGCCGAAAGATCGGAATGTGACGATGAAAGGGGTACTGAAACTCTTCAAAATGATCCAAATAAAACTGTTAAATTGATCAGTCTTACTTTTGAAAATGTCGTTTCCCGTGACATCGAAATAGTCTAAGACGAACATTCCGATGTTATTTGCCATTAGAGGGATGCACAGGTAATTTATGACACTCCTTTGGTGAGCGTCCAGCTTGCTCTTCCAGTTCAGTCTGAAGAGGTAGTCGAACATTACCGCCTGCAGTAGCGACTCCAAACAGTTGATGAACAAGTAAAGAATCCCAAGGGAATACACTATGCTACTTTTTTTATCCGATAACCGTTGGAAATTGTTAATGAAACCATTCAGAAAGTAAATAATCATCCCGAATTGAGATATCCAATTTATGTAAATATATTTCCTCTTCCACAACTTCCTTGGAAGTAAATTAAAATATTTGTGGAGATATACAAGTAGGAAATAATTGAATATTCCACTTAGGAAGACTGAAGGAATCGGTAAAGTATTGGCCGCAAGTTCAACAGTTCTCTTTGAAATATCACTACCACCCGGCATGAGCTTTAGGATAATACTGATGCAGTTCAATAGGAATATAAAAATGGAACCAATGATTACAAAGGAAATATATGTAGGAATTTGTCTATTTCTATCTCGGTTGTCGTCAGAAGTATTCCTCGATATTAAAGGTTCCTCTTCCTCATTGATTGGTAACTCGTCGAACTGCTTGAGAGGTTTCAGAAGCATAATGATGGACATGAAAGAAAATATAAGAAAAAACATTACAAAGTATTTTTCTATTTTTTGATCAATATTGAAAAATGTATCTGCTCCGTTTGGCTTTTTATAACAGTAAATGTCCGTAGTCCCATTCGACAGGAAGTCTTGTAGATACTCAGACTGGATGTGTAAGACCTCAAAGACGAAACAATTAACTACTGTTATCAACGAGAAATATCCCGATGCTTTATAAACTAAATAAAATGCTGTCGACTGATTTGAGTCTATTTTGTAATTAAGAATATCCGAAAAAATAACGACCCCGGCCAGGATGAAGATCATACAGCTGATCGGCAGGAATATATCCGATGTGTCAGCACAATGGTGTATGAATTCACTGTTCCTCAACAGGGAGAATAACAAGTAGAACCAGGAAAATGCTCCCGGAACAACGACCAGTGAATAAAACACATAGCGATTATCATTAATTATTGGAGTGAGAAATTTAGGATGTTTGTACATCATTACTTTTGTGATAATAATTAGAACAACGACCGAAAGAATAAGTGATGAATAGAGGATTCCAATGACATTCCATATGTAATTGGCAATATCTGTATTGACGAGGACTTGTCGGAGGAAGAATGTGACTGCCGCTACGGTACCAAACGCCGCATAAAAAACGGATACTGCTTTGAACAACTGTTGAGCGAGGAGGATGCGGAACCTTTGCTTCGGTAAGTAGTTATTACTGTTATTACTACTTCTAGAATCGACACTGTTTAGAGATTCATGCAAACGTGAAGTGACGCTGGAGAATATTTCTTCGTTCTCGTTCATACCTTCAGATCCTTCATTGAATGATCCCAAACGAACTTGATCAGTTTCCTTTTGATACAAAACACTGATTCACGACTTATATATTGATAATAAAATAAACTCAAGCACGGATCAAAGTTTAATTTATAAGTAGAGATCATAAATATGAATATGTGATGCATCTTACCTACACAAACATGCAGAGCAATCGCGATTTAATGTTTATGTTTAGTGCAACAACAATTTTTATTCATAAAACAATTAAAGAAGAAGTTTTTTTCAAATAATAAACATTAATCGTTTAAAATGTTTTTTTGTTTTAAGGAAATGATCTTTACATCTTAAATTTTCAATTAACATTATATTTTAAACATTATTTAAAAATTATATCACGATCTCATAAAATTCAAAATATGTTCAGTAATAAATCTATGACACCTTTAACACTTTGTTCTGATATTATTTATGAATATAAATGTAATGGGTGCGATGCCACATACATTGGAGAGACTGCCCGTCATCTCTGTAAACGGATTCAAGAACATGGTCGAAAAGAGAGTGAGAGTAATATTGCAGAACATGGGAAGAAATGTAAATGTGATGTTAATTTTGATAATTTCAAAATTCTGTGTAAGCATTTTGACAGATATTGGGACAGAGTGTCGTATGAGTATTGTTAATTAGGTCAAGTTGCCCTAAAATCAATGTTCAATCGGCAGTCTCAACCAGTTTATTGAGAATTTTTGATTAACATGATTTCATGGATGATTTCATGATTTCATTATGATTTCATAATCATAATTTTTATATTTATATCCAGGAGAATCAATTATTAATTAGTGACCTGAAGATGACGGTAGATCCGTCGAAATATATTGTCAAAATATATAATTTTTAATGGATGAGTTTCGTTTTTGATAATTTATTAATTTATGCAATTTATTAAACCAAATTGTCGCTGAAGTTATTTGCGCTTTAAATTTCATTACACTTGTAAATCTATTTCCATAATACATTAATTTTATGGCCTCATATTCGGCATAAGTTTGAAGATCCTAAATAGGTAAATCTCTTTTTACTATTAAATGTTTGTTTATTCATATACTGGGTCATATGTCATTTTGAATGATTGACAGAAAGACGAATATTCGAATCATTTTACTTCACTACTTGAAACGAGGTCTTCTAGTGAGTGCAGCGACTAATGAAATCTGTGATGTTGAAGGCGTATTGCAATAAAAAATCGCAAACATCGATGGTGGTTTCATCGCCTTAGGTAAGCTAAAACCAATCGTAAGGGTAAACTTCACTCGTCTTTGTGATTTGATCTTTTTATCCATTCTGTCTTACAATTTTTCAGAATTATTGTTGTCAAATTATAAACTTTTATCTGTAATATTTTATTGTTATTCGTTTAATTAATTAAACGTGTATAAAATGATTCATTCAACTTTAAGAGTTAATTAATCTTTTTATGGAGTAATTACCAAACTTAGTAATAGCAGGACAGAAGGACGGTAATTATCGGTCAAAAAAATCAGGTCTGGATAACCAAGAGTAATTACCTTAAGACTACAGTGGTCGGTGGTCAATGTGTGATCATGCTATGTCATGCTAATTACCGCGCGGCTGCTATTGTGTTAGTATTACACCGGTAATACATTCTCACTTAGGTATTGTAGAAATATTCAGATGTCTTCAGATGTGTTCAGTATTGTCGGTTAGAATTCGGAGTACAGATCTTTCAAAGCTTGTTAATTTTAGATTGTTGTAACTATTCTAATAATTCAAATATCATCTTGCTAAGAGACTGAGTATTATTTTCCAAAATGCTGTTTTGGAAGAGAGCAAATGTATTTCTTGAATCGAAAATGTTGATTGTCTTTGTGCTGATCTTGGTAAACAAATCGGTCGCCTTCTGTTTATTAAATATTGGTAAATTTCGATTTTCTATTTTTATATCTTATTATTATCGTTTATAGGAATATCAATTATTAAAATCTATTTTTATTATTTTTTATTTTTATATAAATAAATATATAGTTTTTCCCATTTTGTGGAAACGGCCACTTAAAAAAAGACCTTCTATCAAGGACTGGAACATAACATATGTGAGGGATAATTGTGAATGTAGTAAGTTTGTTGTTTGTATGCTGTTTAGATTTGTGACTCTCCTACTCAGATGGGATTGATATGTTTGTTGATTGATTATTTGAATCTAATGAAATTAATTTAATGATATTAATTTTAAGTACTAATTACTTAAAGTTTGATAATTATGAATTTTAATAATATTTTCAGTAAACGATTTTAAGTTATTAAATTTAATATTTTTAAAAATTAATGTTTATTTAAAAAATTACATAATATCTTTTTATCCAATAAAATTATGAGGAATTAAAATGTAATATTAAAATTTACCATTTATTGTTTTTTCATATTTAAATTGTTAATCAAAAACTATATCAATCAAAGAAAGATGACCTCTGAAAATTGTTGTGAAGAATCTGTTTGTGTTGTCAATAAATGTTTGCATTCAAATTATGATGCTGTTAATAACATATATGTTTGCATATGTGTTAGTCTAATTTGAACATATCAATTTACCTGTGTTTTAATGTAAAAATGCTTTATTTAATAGATTGAAAATTAAAACTCGACATTTAAAAAGAAATTTTAAAAATGTAATTGGTAAATACAAAGCGGGTGCAGCACGGTGAGTGTGAAATATGACTGGTGAAGTATCCAAGGTGATGGAGGAAGTATGATTTTATCTCATTCAAATCTAACACGAGACCCGTCGATATGTCGTCATAGTCAATCTTTTCCTGTCTCAATTTCGCTCGTTCTGGAGTTCAAGCTCCATGTCCCACATAGTCAGACTGCGGTCGGCAACTTACTTCTTGAGATAGAACTTCATGTCGCCTCAGTGAGAATTCTTTAGTTTCGGTTTGATTATAAACCACTAAATCGGTTTTCTTACATACGAATCTCCATCCGTCAACAACCAAATCTCTTTTGTCGATGTTTTCCTGATTAAATTAAGAATTGTTGGGTCTTGGCACCTGTCATAAACGAAGCAATCGAAATTTTCAAAAAATACAAGGAAACAAACGAATCCGAACACAAATCGCACGGCCGCTCACTCCAATCTTCCGAGACCTGATCTAACATTTTCGCTCCATTGAACTTGATATTTTATTGTCGATTTCGTTACCCATAATTCGTTCAGTGAGACTCAATCCCGATTCCATGAACAAAACAATGATACAGTCAACCATCTGTAATTTGCCCATTTCCGGGATTCGAAAATTAGAGGTAAATTTGGGAGTGGTAAATTATACAGGTATTATTGGTTATGTAATATTTAGAGAATAGTTACGTAACCTAACTATCTTTATTTAAAAAATCAATAAATCAATTGTTTTGATTTTTCAACTTTTTTCGTCATATAAAAACTTTTCTATGCAAAGAAAAAATGGCAAATTTTGGAGGGTGGTAAATAAATAGTTTGACTGTATTAATAAAAGAATTCTTTTAAATATTTATTTACTCAAACTGATTCATCAATTTCTTATTTAAATAAATTATTTTTAAATATAATTTTATTATTTTTTTATACTAAGCAAATTTTTAATCTTTTTAACATTTTCAAAAAAACACAACGCAAAAGATTTGCCAGTAATAAGATCGCGTAAGCATATTAAGCGTTTCTAATTTTCGCTACTTTAAAAACAACTCAATTACAATTACACTGTCCAACACATAATACAGTTCATTGAAGGCATGAGCTTGGCTCCTGTTCTATAATGGTGCTAATTCAAAATCTGTCGACACTTTGTGTCGAGATGCCTCCATTTTCTGGAAAATCATGGTAATATATTTATAAAAATAGAAAATGCAATGCTTTTTTCTCTAAATTTGGTAGAATATGACATGCAGGAATGGTGTCTTTTCATCACCACTTTTAAAACCAGCATAAAGGCTGCCCTTTTGCACAATGGAAATGTGTAACCCTCTATCTCTCTCGCCTATTCCTTCACAATGAAAGAAAACTGCGGAAAAATGAAGGCGATCCTGAGTTACCCCTAGAACGATGAAAATCTATGGTTCATCTGAGCTGATGATAAAGTTATTGCCATTCTAAATGATGACAAAATGGGATATACTCAGTCGAAATTGCTCTTACCACTACCAACGAAAGGATTGGCCTTTATGAAATTTAACTCTTCATGATAAGTGCAACATCAGTAACCAACTTTTAATCGACCTTTAATGCATGTTATCGAAGCCTCTCCACATCAAGCTCAGCCTAATAAAGTAGCTTGTGAAAAAGTTGGACAAGGAATGTGCGGCGTTCAAATACCTGGACAAGAAATTTCATGCACTGAACGCAGCAAAGAATAAAGAAGAACCAGTTTAAAGAGACCATGTATTACGTTCAGCTGACAGCTTAAAGAGCTTTCACGACAATTTATCAAGAGTTTCTCGGAAATTTTAGCGCTTCGAATTATATGGCACTTGCGGAGTAAGTATTACACTCCTACGAAGCTTTGGGTGCAATATGTCTCTAAAGCTTCACTTTTTTATGTTTCATTTGGATTTCTTCCCAGAGAATATGGACAGTGTCAATGACGAACATCAAGACTTCACTGTAATGGAAAACGCTACAAAGGTAAATGTACATTTGCCATACTAGCAGACTGCTGTTGGATAATGCAACGTGTTGCTCCTTACGTTCGCTAAAAGCGACAACTTTTTCAAAGGATTTTCACATTCTGTGTAATTGATTTAAAATTATTGAGAGAGAGTAACGTATAAGGCCTTATTAATAAGATCCATGTATCCGAAAATTATTATTCATGCTTCACACTCAACTTCTCTGTTTAAAAATTTCAAATAGAGCTTTTATGACATGATTAATTGCATAATCATCTTTTTTCATATATAAGCTGCAAAAACTAATGTTACTTTAGTTTGAAGACGACGGGTAAACCACTAAACTTAATAACAATAAATTTTTAAAAATGGTGTTCTATTTTTTTAATCAAGATTTATATAAAACCAAAAAATATGTTTACGCAAATAACAATTGATATATTTTAATAGTAAAATAATTAAAAAAAGTTTAAGAAACAATAAGACACGGAATAAATTTATAACATTTTTAAGAAATAATTTTTAAACAAAGTGTATTTTATAAATTAAAATTTCATAGTTTTATGATAAAAATTTATAAATATAATTTAAAAATAAATTTTATAAATTAAATTTTAAAAAAAAATTAATAAATAGAATTTAGGCGAAATGAATGTTTGTGTTGGATATGAATTGCGAACTTGCTGATAATGAAAGTGGCATAAGCGCGACTAACAGTTAATATTTGTTGGAATAGTAAGGATATAAAATGTATTTTGTTTTCAATCAAGAACGATATATATATATATATATATATATATATATATATATATAAATGTAAAATGTAAGCTGAAATAAAATGAAGATTATAAAACATAGGGGATTTCTCTTCAAAGGACCATTTAGGTCCCCAGTCTTTGGGGTCACCGGACATATTTTTCCAATATAATTTCAGAGGTTGTTTATTTTATTAGTGTATTATAATGTTAAGCAACATTGTTTTGTCTGTTTTTAAATAAATTATTTTTTTCTAATTTAACATAAATTATTTTTAATTCGTCAATAATAATTAGATGAATTATAAATAAGATAAAGAAAAAAATGTAATAATAGAAATTAAAGCAAATATGATTTAGAGGAGAAAAAAATAAAAATTGAGGACGGTTTGAGGGAACATTGGTCACGTTTGCTCGTGAGGAAAACATTCACGGCAATTGCGACAAAAGAGTTCCGTCATGTTTCAATTAAATAATTCGCAAATTAATGAATTAATTTATATATAAATTGTATAAACGGGGAATAATTTTCCATTTCCTCGCTCTCTGATTGGAAAACGCTTTATTAATAGATTTTCGGATTTCGAATGATACAATTATTAAAGAAAATTAATTTTCTCTATTTCCATGTTTTTTAGATTTTCTTTTTTTCTTATTCTATACAAATAATGTAGAATAAGATGGAAATTGTTCTTTAAATTTATCACAAATGTTTGGAGTCCCCGGAAGCCACAAAAACGCATCAAAGGCGTATTCTAAGCTAGGGCTCCCCTTTAAAGGCACAACATCCTCAGAAACGTATCAGTTTTTGAGAGTTGTATCAGAAAGAGAATCTTTCCTGAAAAAGCGGGGGGAAATTAAGAAGATCAGAAATTTTCATATTTTAACGTTGTTTTTCATAGAAAATAAATAACTGAGAATTTAACAATAATAATGATAATAATAATACAAATAATAATAAGTATTATTATAAGATGAAAAAGGCCCATCTACATTTTAGTCACTTCACACCAAATATTAAAACAAAAACATATATATTTATATTATATTATCATTATACTTAGAAAATTTTGTATTAACTTTTGTTGAATTGTTTTAATATGCTAATTAGAATTAAAAATTTGGTAACAAATAAAATATATCGATCGATTTTGCTGTCAAATTATTATTAAAGATTTGATATAAGAACTTATTTGGTTATATAAAAACAGCAGAAAAGAAAAGCAATAAAGCGGAATTTTCAGCAAATAAGGCGCTTGTGAATTTCATTAAATAGAAGAAAGAATATAGAAAATTAAAATTGAACTGTAACGCGGATTTCATCCTTTACTCATAGAAAATCACAATTAACTTCAAATACGATAATAAATAATGAATAGATTGAATAAATCATTCCCCTTGTCTCATGGTTCACTTTATTCGACATGTTCTTTTTTCGAAACCATACAGGAGATCTCTAATATTTGTGAAACTAATACAATAATTGACTGGAAACCGCCCTCGTTCGGGCGAGATTGATCGATTGGTTTTTGCATAGCAACAAATAGGGGGCTGCATCCTCATGGACCCGGATGCTGGTAGTCAAACCATCTAGGAAGGGTAATTTAAAGAGTTTTCAGTGTGGAAAACCTCCTTTATTCTGCTGCACTTCCTGTAAAAAAAGTGTTTAAGTAAGGTGACACATCTCTACTCGCCATCTTCACTATATCCATTAGATGAATACTCTCACAACGTTTACCTAAGTATTTTTGATTGACACACGAATCTGCACTAACAAAAATGTTGTTTAAGTCTTCCACTACCTGCCGTATAGGATAGTTTAGAAATACGACGTTCTACCAACTGTACCAGCGACTTATATTGATTAGGTAATTTGGTGCAGTAGGACTATCAACTCCCTCTTTAGCTTGAGCAAGAATGATATTTTACTTTTAATGGAAGTTACAATAATTTATAAGTAGATATGTTTCTACTAATATTGTTCAGGAACTCCGATGGGACAGTTTTGTTTGAGACCTTAAAAAGTTTTTTTGATCAAATTTTCACATTACTATTTATTGTATTAAAAATAAGTAATAGTGCAAAACAATTGGCTCCTCATATTAAAAGGATGTGACTCATTTTGTGAAAATTTGATGATGAGTTGTTTGTTCAATAGTTCTAAATAGGTCTCGACGTTCACGGTTCTTAACTGTGAAGTTCTTGACTATGGTAATCAAGGTGTACACAGTTAGATGTGTTGATGTCATTTCGAAGATAAATATTCGAAGTAAAATTTATTTTTATGAGCATAAATTAATAATTTTTATTTCAAACAAATTTTTACACTGTTTTTTTAATAATCAATTCAGCTACATTTATCCTAACAATCAAATTCTGATTAAATTTTTAAATTTTGAAACTGAAAAATAATTTTTAAATCAATTACATTTTTTTCAAAAATAATGCACAACAAAAAATAAACAATTCTTTTCAAAATATTTCAAATCTTTTTTATTTAAAATAATGTAATTTATTCAAAAATAATATTCATTTTAAAATTTAGGAAAAAATTTATTCTACTATTAGGTTGTTCGATATGAAACGGGTCAAACTTCACACCTTACATTTCAATCGCGTATAACTTAACTTTGAACTATCGTATGAAAATAAATAAGTTATTTCTTGACAGATATATTATT
>MQRK01168143.1:1373-13081 GCA_001938485.1 Girardia tigrina | reverse complement strand
TATATATATATATATATATATATATATATATATATATATATATATATATTTGTACCATTTCCAAGCCATTAATATAATTTTCCAAATCATTAGTATAGTTTTCCAAATCAACAGCATATTTAAAAAAAAATATATTTTATAAAAAAAATTTTATAAAAATAAACTTATAAAAAAATATATTTTTGAAATGATTGACTCTGAAATTCTTATCCCCCTATTCTTATATGCTTAATCCAATAGAAAATGTTTTTTTCAAAAATTAAGACATGAGTAAAAAGTTTGCTTGGGTCCGGTTTCGGTGGTGAAAGAACTCTAGGAAGTCTAATAATGGAAGTAGTTGGTAAGGTTACCGAGGGTGATTGCAGTAATAATATGATGCGGACAGTGGAGAATATTGCAAGAGCGGTGACTATTATTATTATCCATACGAGGAGAATATAGATGATTTTTTTTATTCATTTTTATATTACGTAAGATATTATTAGACAAATTTGTCAAATTTTAATGTTAATTATATAATTAGATAACTGTCTCTCTTACTATTCTTATTTTCTTTTGAAACGATTTTTATACAATCTATATTATCTTTACAAAATAATATATAAATAAATATTATAGATATTCGGAAAGAGATCTCGATATATTTAGAAAGGTGTACCAAAATATATTATAATATTAAGATTAATATATATTTTAATTTTTTATTTTATATTCTCAATGACAAATTCTCAACTTAAAATGAAAATAATATATAACTTTTAAATATTTAAAACATGCTAATGATTTAGAAAATTATACTAATGGCTGGGAAATGGTATATATATATATATATATATAGCTTCGTTGGTTATTTGGAGTGATAATAAAAGGTTCCTGTAGAATTTTGGCCAAGGATCTACAAAAATCACATATCAAAACCAAACAATTAGCAAAATCTTATTTTTAGTTACAACACAAAATGCATTGTATAAGTAATAATTTTTGATTTTCAGTTTCTTGGTAAAAAAAATCTCTAAAGATTATATTTACACTATTTTGTGTAGCTTTTTTTATAAACCTCGTATAGACATTCAGTCTTTTTCGTTTTAGAAATCATTACACCCTCATGCAATAATGAACATGTCGTCAGTCAAATCTGGAGTTCAGAGAAAAAAGGAGAGAAAGAAGCAACTAGAGAATGAACGGAAGGGCTTTCGAACATTATTTCAAGTAGATGACAAGCATGATGACAATAATGAATTTGATGAACCAGAAGAACACAATGAAAGTGACGAAAATGAAACTGAACAAACGGAAACTAAAACTATTTACAGAGCTGCTTTTCAGACTGATAATGACCAAAATGCTGAAATTGAGCCAGAATTTTGCAAAGCCACTTCAATTCCGCCCATTTCACGTAAAATTGACAAAGGTAAACTAACAAACCTCTGTCCAACAAATGAAGAAAAAAGGACATGTCATGTGAGGCCACATGCCTCTACCAAAGGTATTTCAAAAAACATAAATCAAACAAAAATTTCCTCTATCGATATTTAAGTATCAAAATTTAAATAAAGAACATATCCGAGATTGGTTTGCTTGAAGTGAAGGCAAAGAAGCTTTATTTTGCCTATTATGTCATTTTTTTGGATAAAGACAAATGCTTATAAACTTACACATTCAGTCTGCTTTGGCTTCATCTGAAGGATATACAGCCCCTGGGAAATGAAGACAATTATGTAATCAAATTCCTGAACATGAAGACAGCATTGACACAGAAATTGTTATATAGCTTGGCGAGAATCGGAAAGGCATCTGACATCGGAAAGAAGAGTTCAAAATCTTATAAGAAATTCACTTGTAGCTCAAACTACTAAATGGGCAAATATTTTGAAGCGAATAATCGATGTCGTTTTATTTTTAGGAGAAAGGGTCTTGCATTTCATGGATCATCTCAGAAAATTGAAGACAAGAACAATGGAAACTTCATCGGGCTAATAGAATTATTGTCCCATTATGATGATATATAAAAGGAGCATGTGAGCCAAGTGCAAGAATCACAAGAAAAAGAGCAGACTTCAAGTTCATTTTCTGTCTGTTGAATCACAAAATGAATTTATATCTGAATGTGCTGCACTTGTGCGACAAGTATTACAAGAAAGACTTGCATAGAAATATTTCGCCACCCTCGTTGATGCCACACCAGACTCCTCCTATTTAGACCAAACTCTAATTCTTCTTAGACAAGTGGTCCTAAAGGATGACAAATATATTGAGAAAGATTTTTAAAATTAGTTTAAAAAGCTTATGACAATGGTACCAATATGAAAGGTGATCAAGCAAAGCTACTTAAAATTTACTCTCATGCGATATTTCCACAATGTGGCTGTCATACTCTTAATCTTTATCGAAATGATGCAGCGAAAAGCATCTCAGAGGTGGTTACATTTTTTGGAACCTTACAAACAGTTTATAATATATTCCAACCCCAAAAGGTGGGAAATTTTGGTCCACCAAGTAAGTTCATCGAGGCCCATACTAGTCTTCGCACTGGTTGTTAAATTTTTTCTTGGGCCCTGGTTTTATCTATAAATATTTAATATTAATATTCATTTATTATATTGATTTACAAACAAAAAAAATTTGGAGACAAAGTCATTATAAAAATTATACTAAAATTAGTAATTGCAAAATTGGAGACTAAAAATATACCTTTACTTTATCAATGATTTTAACCATTTATTTTAATCCTAAATTAAAAATATGAAAAGGATTCCTCTTCACTATGGATTAAAAACAAAGTAAATCTGTTTATCCAAAAGAACTGAATAAAGGGAGTGTAATTTTACCGAAATTTACGTAAGAGCAGATCAAATCGTACAGATATTTGATAGCAAATTGTTTAAAGAATTTTCCACAATGAAAGATTTCAACTAATACCTTAAAAACAACCACGAAATCTGATTATTAACACTTGAAGTACCACAGCGAATAAAAAAACTTTAAGTCACTTAAGAGGCTGAGAAGATATATAGAGAAAGATAATGGTGAAGATGTAAGACTGATAGTAGACCAAACGTACCGCAACAACATGTCTGAGAATAGAAATGAAAATGGACCAACCTACAACTACAAAGATAGAAGACTCTGAGAAAAAGACCAGAAAACAATTTAGTTGAAGACATACGTATAAAGTAAGAAACTGGATGACTGAAGTGAGCTAGAAAACCATACTCATAA
Organism: Girardia tigrina; assembly: GCA_001938485.1. Classification (NCBI taxonomy): domain Eukaryota; kingdom Metazoa; phylum Platyhelminthes; order Tricladida; family Dugesiidae; genus Girardia; species Girardia tigrina. The sequence continues at coordinate 9,862 of MQRK01168143.1, read as the reverse complement.
TTGCTGATTGTTTGATATTAGAGCAAGAGGTATGTTTTTTCTCTTTTCAGAATGAGATACAGAATGACGATACCACACTGGTCATCTTTAAGAGAAAATAAGGTGATTTCATAACCGGAAAGCTACAGATTTGATAATCTAAAATAAAAAGCCTACATTCGAATTCATCATAACACTCTTTCAGATATAAAATGATAAGAAATGAATGAATAAAAGATGAATAACGTAAATAAAATAAATAAATCAATCTATCTAACAAAAGAGAGAGACTGAGTTCAGTAATTCCATCGGTCATAGCCCGGCATTTCTCGTTCAAAAATTCAGCTTATTAACTCGACTCCCAAGCACATAATGATGATCCCTAGTGAAGTGGAATTCGTATAATATAATCCCATACATGTTATGTGCAATAATAATATGTGAATAAAGATGAATATATAATATTTAAATTATCAGTATCAAGTTAATTATAAAAGGGCAATCTATATACCTAAATCATATTCATCAATATGGTTATACCACCTGGAATATGGACTATATTTTTGAATATCTTCCCATATCTTTAATTTTACTTGTGGTATACAATCGCAATCTAAAACGTTAATTTCGAGAAAGTTTTCATTTCCTTGAACTTCATGTTTGACAAGTATTTTCTAAAATAAATTTATTGAATTAATTCAGGAAGAATGAAATAAAAATTCAAATGTAAAATCGATATACAGTAAAAATTTTAATAATTCTCTGTAAAGTACAGGAGATAAATCAACTTTTTTTTGAAATTTTGTCATATTTAAATAAAATTTTAAATCACCTTTTGCTTTATCTCCGAACAATAACCTCAGTTTGTCTTTTAATTTTTGAGAAATGAATGTACGGGTCAACATCCTCTTCCTCCAATATCAAATTCGTTTGAAGCTTGTGGAAATTCTTCAACAGCTTTATAGTCAGCACAAGCTACTCGCCAGCAATGATCAAATTCATAACGAATCAAATCATGAACGAATATGTTGCGTTGCCAGTTTCGTTTTGTAGAAAATAACAAATGCACCTGGTCATTGCAATAATTATTGCTTAAGTCAAGTGTGGGGAATATTTTAAATTGTTTGATTGTGTAAATGTATTGATGCTGTATGTTGATTTAAGTATGTTGAATTTAGAATGGTGATTCTCCCACCCAGATGGAAATTGGAATTTTTTATTAAATTTAAAGTGATTGACTATTCGAACATAATTAAAATAATCATTTTCTAAGTTCATATCTTTAATTTCAGAATTAAAATTAAGTTTAATAATTTTTAGTAAAATTTAAATTAAATGCATTTTTAATAATTTGATGTAATTTTTATTATTTTGGGATTTATTGAAAAATGGTAAAAATTAATATTTTTAATTAATATTTTTTAGAGGTTAAATATTTTAAAAATAATTTAGAAAAAATTGTTCGAATAATCATGATTAAAAACAGAAATAAGAAAACCAATTAGAACGATAGCAAAGGATGAAAAACCTTCTGAGAGTTTTAATGACTCTAAATGTAATTGCAATAAAGATTCAAATGAGACTTGTCTAAATGTTCTTAATATATATAATTTATATTATTATAGTTCATTAGATAATTGAACTCTTGAGAAAGTTAATAGTTAAGCAACGAAACGTTGTGAAACAATAAAATTTGAGTTTTTCTTGATAAAGCCCTCAATGCCGCTACAATGTTTAATGTTTGAATTTGAGATTCCGGGAGGGGATAATTTGAATGAAAAAAGCAAGAATTTTAATTCAAAAAAGACTATTTTGAATGCAAAACTCTGTAGTAGATAAACACAACAAAAATGTTTATAAATCATCAAAATCTCCGCCATAGAAATGATCAAATGAGTTCTGCCGAGCTTGAGCCTCTTGTTTCATTGCGTATAACTCAGGTAGGTTTAGAGGCTAGGACGGATCCAGATGGGGGTAATTACCCCCTTTACCCCCCTGGATCCACCTTTGTTTTTCCCTGTTGGTTTCATCAATCAGTGGTTTTTTGTGATCGCTTATTTTTCCAAACTTGATTTTTTCCAGTTCTTTTGAATTTGTAAACTATGTTCCGTACAGTACAATTGTGTAACCCTAATTATTTGCCAAAGAGAAAATAGTCTTCTCCATTCTCGAGGACGTTATTAATTCGTAGCTTGTCGGCTTCGCACACTTTAAAGTATATTAAATTACTATATAACTTTTTTCAATAAAATTTACATTTTTTGTCTGTTTTCAGACCATGGTTCAGTTTTTCTATAGTAACCTGAAGCACTCATAAATATTTATTGGAAATTTAATTTACCTCAAATCATCTACAAATTGTTGCTGTTCTATTGTGTTTTTATTTAAATTAAATTAAATATTTATAACACAAAATGTCATATTAAAATGCAAATGCCATTTTAATTGCAATTTTTTTTATTTTTTTAAAGAACACAAATCTGATAAAATGTGATTGGTGAACCAATTTTTGCAGGTAAAATTTTTATACTTTATATACCGTTAGTAATTCATACATGTATTATAATATAATCCATAATTATGGATATAAATAGATATACATCAACACCATCGAGACTAATACATGACACTACTTTCCAATAAGCGTCATTTTGATTGGTTGAATAAACTAGTTAATAAACAAAAGAAAATGTATTTGTTCTCGAACTTTTCAGTCAAAAGAAACTGATTCAGATTACATGTATTAAAAGAAGGTTTAAGTTTGCGTTTGGTTAGATCTGAAGTAAAAATGTTGGAACTAAATCATTCAGTCAACGCAAATTATACTTTCAACAGCGACAAGTAACTGTTATTAATTATACTCCTTTGTTATAAATGCCTAATATTTACCCGAAATTGAAACTGTATTAAGATAGCGCTATACAAATTAGTCAGTTTATACATTTGTGTGACAAATTATTTTTTTTAAATTTTTTAATATTTAAAAGTTTAAGAATCAATTAATCATGCAAATATTAATGAAATAAATATTAAAAGTCACCTGTAAATGATCATACATTAGAATAAAAAACCAATTAGACAGAAGTTTTGATAACAAATCGGAATTACGAAAGAGAGATTGTTCTTCGTTGTGCCCTTTCTTAGAATCGTAATGGGATTTAATCAATAGTTTCAAAATTCTGGAGGTAAAGTGTCGTATTAATGATTTAAAATAATTTCCAATTTATAAAATGCAAATCGATTATTAAGAACCAAAATAGTAATTCTGTAAGACTAAATGTTCATTTTAAATAACTTAATAACTTACTTATTTATATTAAAATTGTCTTACCTTAAAGTAATAACAGTGGCGTAGCAACTGTTATTGGCGCCCGGGGCGGTCCTAAGATTTGCCGCCCCCTAACCCATTATTCGGAACCCTTAATTACTGTTTTTACTAAAAATTAAATAGAGTCACAAAGTATTTACTTTAATTTCCTATTTTTCTAGCAATACTCTTATTCTCATACTAAAAATTACCAAGTAACGAAGTCATTTCAAAATTTACAATGTTATTTACAATTTACAAGCGAACTTTTCGCACTTTCATTTCTGTAAATTTATTGATAACAGTATCAAAATTCAGTTCAGCAGCAAGCTCCCTCTCAATGGAGAGAACTGACAAGTCTGTAAACCTTGATTGGCTCATTGCAGATCGGAGATAGTTCTTAATGAGCTTTAATTTGGAAAACGAGCGTTCACAGCTGGCAACGCTAATAGCCCGGGTAAGAAAGATGCGCAGCAAATTCACAATATTAGGGACGTAGTCTCTAAGGTATTATCTCTGTATGAAGCTCAAAAGTTCTAAAGGTACGTCGATTCTGTTATTTCCTGAAGCTCGGACAAAATACTGCAGTCTTCTTCTTTCGGCTAAGAATTCCTCTTTCTCGACCTCCTCTTCTATTTCACCAACTTGGCAATCGTAATTATCATCAAAGAGATTCGATGGTGCAATAACAGCATATCTGTTTGCAAGATCATGAACTTGTTGAAATCTTGAATATATTTCGTCTATCAACCTGTTTATGACAGACAGCATTTCCTGTCTCAACTCAGCATCAAATGTCATCGCTACATCAGTCAATCCCTCGCTATCCATTCTTTTCTTTTTGCGAATACGACGCTCCATACTTATCCCCATTTCAAAGCAGAGCTTTTTGGATTCGGCCATTGCACTGTCCACCATCTTTTCTCTATTCTCAAAAATGTAATCTCTCAGTGATATGAGCTTGACAGAACTTTGATGTAGATTGAGCCCTTTTGTTTGAAGATACTTTTGGGCATCATTGATCTCTGATAGAATGGAATTCCAAAGGTTCAAAAGCGATAGAAAAGGAAATGACAGTACTGATGATAGGATTAAAGATACATCTGATCTTGACATTAAATTTTCTTCTTCTTTGGTGAGCTTCTCCAGAGCAGTCACGACTTGTGATAATTTTTTCACCAACACATTTACAGCATCAGCTCGAGTGCTCCATCTGTTTTCCACAACCCGCTTGATACTTAGACCAGTTTCATGAATCAGGACATCCCAGTGATGCGTAGATGAGGAAAAAAAGAGAACAACCGGTCCAATGTGCCAAAAAATGTAACAGATAGAACCAGAACGGAAGCTGCATGTATGCAAGCCAAATTCAGGGAGTGATTTGAGCATGGAACAAATAGAGCTTTCGGGTTAATTTTCAAGATGCGCTTCTTGAAACCCGTTCGATGGGCAGACATAACAGTAGCATTTTCATATGCCTGACCACGGCAATCATCAATCTTAATCTCGTCATTTTCCAGTTGTCTAAATATCAGTTCAGAAATTTCCTTTGTGCTCTTTCCATTTGTCTCGATGAATCGAACAAACGACTCCTCCACTTTCACTTCATTTCCATCCATGTTTACGTAGTGTAAAACCTCGCTCAACTGGTCCTTGTGAGATATATCTGGAGTGATGTCAAAAATTATGCAAAAATACTTGCTCTTCTAGACCTGTGCTATGATTTTCTTTCTCACCTGCTGTGCTAAAATGCTCACACATTCATTTTGAACCTCTGGTGACAAATAGGAAGTGACAATATTCTTTCCCAGTTTAACTTTTACCAAATGTTCACGGAGCTCAGGGTCATACTTGGCCAACAAATGAACCAATTCCCAAACGTTTCCTCTATTTTCCTGGTCTCCGTCTTCGTGGATTTCTTCTCGATGGCCCCTTAGTGCCAGGTTTTGCGAGGAGAGAAATCTGATGATGTCCAGTAATCTAGCTAGAATTTCTCGCCATTTCTTAGTCTCCTTCTCAATTAATTCTTCCTCTACTTTGTTTATTGCCTTTCTTTTAGTAACCCGGATCTTAGCTCCTTCCACTTGAAGAATGCCTGCGCATGCGATGCGCTAACTTCTTGCTCATGCACTTTAGGATTTAATTTCCACCAGTTCTTAAAGCCTTCTTCACCAGAAAAAATAGATAGCCCAACAGAAAGCAGTCTGCAGCAAAAGCAGAACAGGGTCTCCTTTGAAGGAGAACACACCATACATGTTCTCATACTTTTCTCTCCGTTCCGTAGATCATGAAAAAACCATTTTTGGTTAGCTTTCTAGTGTCACCTTTTGTCCTTGTGCCTGGTCGTGGTACTTCTTTAAATTCACAATGAAGGTGCTGCAAAGAAGTATATCCTTGACGAACAAGCACAGCGCGAATTTCTTGGCTAGTCTTAACTGGTCAAAGATCAATATATCCAATTTTACGGTAAGTATTGCTTACGTATATTTTTCTTATGTACTTTTTTATAAATTAGAGGGTACAAGTTGTGCTGAACAACAATTACAATACTTTGACAGCAGATATTAACGATTAATTAATCAATTAATTGTTTTTTTAACGATTAAAATGTTTTAGCTTAATCAAAATTATAACCACATACTTTATACATGTTTTTGAAATTAAGCACAAATTTAGACATACAAAGTAAGAAAATGCAATCAAATAAAATCTAATAACCGGAAGTATTTAACTGAAATACAAAAATCTTTTTTGGTGGACAGAAAACGGTAATAATCGCCTTTCATTTTTAAGAAGAACGCTTTAGCTTCACCGCCATTTGAAGCCACCAACAAGAACTCATCGAGTAAGGCTATTATATCAGCGCAGACTTCTTTCAATTCTCTTTCAATTTGAATTCGGTAGGCTTTAATCAATGGAAGTAGAGAAGGATCTTTTTGTTCGATGCTACTCATTATCCTCCACGATGCTCTCCGACTTCCGATTACGTTTTTGTATGCTACGGATAATAAGTTACGCTCTTCCATGTTCAATTCGCCGGTCATTTTAGCGACATCTCTCATCGCATCAACCATTTTATCATATCTTTCAGCTTGTTCAGCTAATTTAGCTCTATAAACTTTCGTTTCTCTATCGGCCATTTCGTTTATCAATCAAATGAAACATATACTTATCACTTTTCGATTAATTTAAATTTGATTTCAAGTTCATTTTTGCCGTCAATTTTTTGCAAAACAAAATAAAGACAATATCCGATTTTTCAATTTTTTTATTCAACAAATTTTTTTTAAATTGACAATTGTTAAATTGAAATTTTCAAACCACCATTTTTGTAATTCTGACAAAATTTCATTTTTAAAAACAAATTACACACCACACACACACTTAACCAATCGCATTCACATTATCATTAAACACACAAACACGCTAACACATTCAAACCAATCCCAATTTCATTTATACACACACGCAATCCAGACATTCACACATATTGCAATAACAAACAAATTACCTAATCACACTCATTCACAATTACAATTGAGGCTCACCATTAATTATCGTTCATTTATGATAACAATGACAACGCACACTCAATCGGGTCACAGTTAATAACGGTGAATTATTATGTGAATAATAATTCAAATTAATTATAGTCATTAGTCTCCACCGAATCATTTTGACTTTGATTGATTTATTCCCTCTGTTAATCATTGTATTTATTTTTTTTTATTTTTTTTACTTTGTGAGACATTTTATAAAATGATTTAATTTGCCTCTTAAATGGAATAGTTGTTTCAGCCCGGAATTCTTTTTTAATGAATTAATTATTATTATTTATTTTTTTTTAATTTAATTAATTATTTAATTTATTTTAATTTATTAATTTAATTATTTAATTATATATTTTATTTTATATATTGAAACTGGCAAAATAAATGTTCGGTCAAAATTGGCAATTCTCCGCTCCACAGCCCATTGGCAGTTTTCATTAAATTAGTTCATTTTAACATTATGTTATGTCCAGCATTTGTGGTCAGATTTTTCTTCGTTTTATTTTATACATAATATTTCTCCCATTCACAAATGCCGCCCTGGGCGGACCGCCCCCCCTCGCTCCCCCTACGCAACCCACTGAGTAATAAGGTAAGTCTAGTTTATCAAATTTAATGGTATTAGTGCAAAGCCTTGTACATCTGAAAGACAAGTTGTCATCTTAGTATTAGAACTTTACTGAACTCTATTGAATAAAAATATTCTATTCGAAACCATTTTTGCCGATATGTATTAAAGATTGGTGAGTTAATTGGCACGCTCTGCTTTGTCAGCCCATCAAAGCGAGTACTGGGTCAGGGATTGACATTGGTAGAAAAAATTTAGTCACTTTTCTTTGTATGATTTTTATTACTTGACAATTTTTTGGATGTCGAAATTTAAAAACTAGTAAATCAAAAAAAAATTTATATCCATTCTTTATGCTGGCTGAACTCTATTTGGCCAAGAGAATTTTTTTGTTATCTTTTGTAGAAGAGAAAATTACTTTTACATTTATGAATATTTATTAATTTATTAATACTTTTTTATCTTTACTTTTTTTGTGTAATATAAACTACTTATAATTTATAAGTAGATCTTTTTTAATTAATATCGTTCAGGAACTCCGAATTTTCCGATTTTCCCATTATTGGATCTTACAAAGTTTTTTTAATCAAATTTTCACATTATCATTTATTTTCATCAAAAATGAGTAAGTGTGCAAAATTTGGAGAATATTGTGACAAAATTTCAAGTTGAAATATGTGAAGATATCCTGGGATATACATTAGATGCTCAAAGCTATGGTCACTATAGAGCATCTTTGACTTGTGTTATTGTTATTGTTATCAACCGGCTTCTGGTGCATATGGCGTAACTGTGTTGGTAAGATTTGTCGTCACCGCATTTGACATCAGTGGGTTATATTGATCGGTATTGTGTTTATGCCATGTCGAGTTGGAATATTTGATATTCGACACTATGCACATTTTGGTATAAAGCCTTCAAAAATAGGTTTCTAAATTCCATGGATACATTTCAATATTAATTGAAAAAGATCTACTTATAAATTATAAGTAGTTTATATTACACAAAAAAGTAAAGATAAAAAAGTATTAATAAATATATTATATAAAAAATATTATAAAAGTATATATATATATATATATAT
>MQRK01168137.1:22054-41699 GCA_001938485.1 Girardia tigrina | reverse complement strand
AGAGTCGTAATCAGTTTTGAATGCGATTTGATAACAACAATGGATTCCGGTTGTGTTTTCAATTTCGAGGCTTTCGAGAGAGAGTGTTTTGCATTGTTTGCATTGTTGATGAGCGCCAATAATGACAATGGTTTGTCCTTATTTAATTTTTTCCAAAAAGTTGAAGGACTCTTGCAATGGATGCAAAATGATAATAATCGTAAATGTTCAAATGTTGTTTATTGGTCCATGATTAGCAGTTATTGTGAATTGATGACCAATATTAAAGTGAAAACAAATAAAGATATGAAATTCCTGTTTGATATAATTTTGAAATCTTTTGATCACATTTCTCAAAATATACAATCTAAAAAATTAAGAACCTCTGCGGAGATACAACAGTCATGTCCTAAGATATCATCGTTCTGTATACCTTTGACTGTATGAGTGGATCTAACCCAGCCGCAAAATGAGGATTTGAACTCTTATCAATAAGGTTTTACACCTATTAGATAAAATAACACCATAATTAAATATTTATTATATCTATCTTTGTCTTTAATCTATACTAAGGAAGACTGTTGTTACTAATACTAACAAATTTATTAAATGAGTATGACTGGTCAAAATCACATATCTAAAAGTTGACTCTACCAATATTTAGACAATGTATCCATTGATTCTGTGAGAAGTGGTTGCAACCTCAATATCAGGATTCTTTTTTTTAACACCAAAATTTATTTCTATAACAATTCACATATTTAAAACAAATTTTTCCTGTTAATTTAATTATATCGCCCAAATTAATCTATTAAATTCTTTTCGATTTAATTTTTAAAATCCTGAAAATTTATTTCAAAGTTTATTTAAAATTGCTTATTAAAATATTTTTATTTATAAATAAATATTTAATATTTTTTTTCTTGAAATTTTTAATTTTAAGATATTTATTAGATACATTAAAAGATATTGTTTTATTTTAAAATAGATATTTTATTTTTTATGATTTTATTTTATTATATCATTTTTAATTTTTTTAAAATATTTAAAAACACATTAAAAAATATTTAATTTTTTAAAACGTTTTTGATTTTTTAATAGTTGTTTTATTATATCATTTTAATTTTAAAATATTAAATAAGCATATTAACATAACAATATTTTACCCTTTAAATTAAAAAATAATAAATTATTCAGGCGAGATAAAAATTTAAATTAACCCCTCATAGATTCAATTAAAGATAAATTTTATCATTTACTCATTCGGAAAAATTATTTCTGAATCTTATAAAAATTCATGACATTTTTAACACTTAATCAACATATCTCAGTTCAAGTCTTATTTGCTTTTGTAACGGGTTCTTCGTCACTTAAATTTGAGAATAATTTTCGTAAGCTATTTTAACAGATCAAAAATAAAGATTATTCAATAATAGGAGTTAAATTTGTAGAATTTATTAGTAGACATTTTTAATAAACTCAATGGATCTGAAAACTAATATTCAAACTTCACTCTCAACGTCTGTTCTAAAAACATTTAATAAAACTAATGAGTTTTAATTTCTCTCTTTTTTTTAGAATTTTAGGATTGTTGATTAAAAACTTTAAATCTCGTGATCTAAATTTAAGCTATTGTTTTTAAAATTGATATAAAAATTTTTCTTAATATGTAATTTAAAATTAATTAAATTTTTTATAACTCAAATTTATTATTTTCTTTAAATTAAATTTAAAAATTTACAAAAAAAATTATTTCACTGATTATTCTGGTTTTGATTTTTTTTCCAGAAATTAAGTTAATTTAAAGATAAATTTTAAAAAATAAAGTTTATACATATTTTTATAAATATTTTTTATTGAAAATTTAAATAAAAAAATTCACTTTATATTATAATATATTACCAGAAAAAATATTTCATAATCAAAAAATAGTAATATATATATATATATATATATATATATATATATATTTCAATTTTATTTTAAATTACTTAGTTGTAATATCATTAAAATTTACAAAAAAAAGAAATTATATTTACCTAAAAAATTTATTTTGGCATTTGCTTTTTTTTAATTAAAAAACCATTTTAAATAGTCAAATTTCATATCTTTTTTTTCTTTTTTTTATAATCGGAAATTTCATTTTATCCTTCATTTACATTGAGAATTTTTTTCAATAAATAATTGCTTTTGGAATGGAAAATAAATTATCATTTGGAATGAAATTCGATAGCGGGAAAATTTTTTTCCTGTCTTAAAAAAATAGTTTTCCTTTTGTAAAATATAAAATTAAGTACCCATTAAAATACAAAAAGTAAGTAAAATATGAAATCAAAACAATTTTGAAAATTGTTTATTGTCTTTTGAAAAACTTAAGTTAATATTTTCAATTATTTTGGTAAGCTTATTGTATAATCATTAATTATTTAACCATTGTTTAGCCATTACCCCTCTAAAACTGAAGTTTATAATAAAATAAATAAAGTTTATAAATAAATCTTAATAGAAAGTCTCAATTGAAAGCTTAATTTGAACAAAATCAAAGTGTCTAAAAATGAAATGAATCGGTTACAATAATTTTTAAAATGTTTTTTCAACTTATCTGTTTACCACAAAAAGTTGTAGAACTTATTCTTGGGTTGTGGGTGCACTCAATTATGCACAAGCATATGGCTTTGGTTTTGTATATATATTTGAGTGTCTCAGTAGGCAAGGAACCTGGTGGCGCCTATCTCCTCTCTAGGTATAGATTACGGTTGGCTCCAAGGAGCTCATCCGCCCTTTGCTAGGTTTTGCTTTTCATTCTGTTAGGTGTCCACACACCTCCTTACGAAGGTTGCTCTGGGTGAGGCAGCCGGTTTAGTCGCCAACTATTCGACCATGGGACAGGTATTACAGGTTTACATGCTACCTGTAGCAGACAGATTGCCTGATCTGACTTATAGTCAATGACCCCGCAATTTCCCTATCGGTCAACCAAATAAGTAATAACGCGGCAGTTGGTAAAAAAAATCGTTGTTAAAAAAATTATTAAATCGTGGAGATTTTTACAAATTTTAATTAATTTTTTTTATTATTATTATTAATATTACTATTTTTTTCGTAATAATTTTGAAGCGTTTACTTTATTGAAAGACAATTTATGCTATATTATTGCTTGATTTGTGTTTTATATATGATGATTTACTAAGGTAAATAGATTGTTAATTATAAAATAAAATGTCAATAAATAAAAAAAATAATTGAATATAAAATATAATTAATAAAATTCAAATTTAATTTGAATATTGTTCATTTATGTGAATAGTTGAAATAATTGTTCGATGACTCACCGAGAACCAAAAATCATAAAATCGAGTTTGCGAGAGGAAAACAAATCGATATTTTGTTTTGAGTGATTCATATGGCTCACTCTGATTGGTTAACCAATCAAAGCGAGCTTTGAGTTACTTATGATTTCATCATTGAAATAACAATTATCAATCACCATTTTTTGCATTTTTTGTTGTCAAAAGAAATTTTAATTGAAATTATTACAATTTTTTAGTACGCTGGTTTTATCACGATTGGATTTTGCAAAGTTTGAAATTTTTATTTATCCCGATCTTAATTTCGATTTTTACCAACTTTGAATTTATTATCGATTCAATGAATATTTCTTTTTAATTGAAGTGATGATTTTTTGACAGATGAACTCTAATTACATTTTCCTGAAACAAAAGTTTTTTTTATTTTACTGATACAGTAGAAATTGAATATCTCGTTTTCGATGGGGAACGAAAAAAATCGATATATCCAAGTTTCGAGATAACAGAGGTTGTAATTAAATTTACCGTTGACGAGAATCTCATGCTGTTTTAATTCAGAAATTTTCCCTGAACTAATGGAATCTTAATCCCCCAGAATCAAAAACCATAATTCATGTTTTAAAAAACTGTTGCTCATATTCAAAATAAAATACACGGAGAATTAATGGACCATAAGCATTGAATAATGTGTAATGCATACAGTACAGTATATTACTGGCATTTCAGAAACAAAGATTAACAAAAGAAGTCTGTTGTGAAAGTCTCCTTTTTCTTTCCCTTAACGACCACTTTTTCAAGGTGAGTTAGTCTTGCGATTTCTTCGGTTGAAACTCCATGATTGTGCTTCGGTCATTTCTGAAGAAGCATTATTGAGTTGAGGACTTTTTTTATTGAAGGAAGAGGTGGTTCAATTGATTCTTCCTCGTCTGTTTCAGATAAATGAGACGCGTCACACACTTTAGTCAAAACAATTGTCATGATGTCTTTGTCTGTCATTAAACCTGCAACTGGCACCTCATCATCGACAACAGCATATTCAGAAAAGCTCAAAGAACTAGAAATTTGAAAGTGAGATCGCAGCCTTTCAAAAATGTCCTCTACATTTTCAACTTCTGTATCAATGTTAGTCCCATCCTCGAATATTTATATTTAGCAATTTTGATATCTGGTTTGTGCAAAGTAAGAAAAACATTGTTCCTCATAAATTTGTTTGAAAAATAGTTAATTGTTATATTAATAAATCTTTTGTATATCGTTGGTCACGAACCCAACACAGACTATAACCACTATTTATAAAACAAATGCATTTAAATTATAAAAAATTCGAGATATGCGTGCAAAGTTAACAAAATTTTACGTAAGTTTGCTTCGAGATAACCGAGTTCCACTGTAATTAATCAAATGATGAACCAAACAAAACAATGGCCCAAGTATAAAATAGCCGAGTTTCACTGTATCTCTTCTACGATTTTCCAGTGTTCATGGCATCCTGGAGATCTTATGAAACATTATTATTATTATAGTATTCTATTAATTTAATAAATATTTTATTATTTAGTTTATAAAGAAAATTTAAAATTTCATTTCTGCATATAATTTTCCGGTTAAATGAATCTTTCATGAAAATCTCAAATGAATAAACTATTTATCGTTTCAATATTCAGACATTTTATATATATATATATATATATTAGTATTTGAGATATATTTACAAAACGTAAAATGTTTCCAACAAATACATTTACATTAAATATATTATTAGAAAAAATAAATGAAAATGATTTTTATTCCAGTAAAATATAAAATATTTTTGATATATCATAAATAAATATTATTACGTTTGGAGATTCTTATTAGAATTATCTTTCCTTAGGAATCCAAAAAAGTAATAATTATTAATTATTAATTCTACTTTTTATTTTCCCATACATAATATACTTAATGATTATAATAATGATAATTATAACAATACATTATCGTTGTCAATAATATTTTAAAGGTGAATAAAAGTATTTCAACAACAGTCATTCAACTAAATTACAAATTGAAGACGAATTTTGGTGGTACAAATAAGGTCGTCAAAGAGAGGTTTCATTTTATGTATTTAGATGCCAAAGTTGAGGAAATAAAGAAAAATAAATAATAAGAAAGAATTGAAAAAAACAGATACAACTGAAAATGATTAAAAAAAGAAATTCAATAAATATCTTTTTTGCCCGACAGTATTAAAGTTTTTACACTACACCTAACAAGTGTAAAAGGATACATTCTTTTATGGTGATAGAGTCTTCAGAATATTAGTTCTAATATATAAAAAAATGTAATATAGGAATGTGTTACTTCTAAAGAGGGAAACTATTTAAATCCCCCAAAAAAATAAAGCCGAAATAACCTTAAAGAAAGACCAATTTTTAGCATTTAATTAGCACGTAATTTTTTGTAAAGATGTGAGATAAATAATTTTACAATCTTTTCTTACATTAAGTACTTCTCAGCTGATTTTGTTACTAGAATGGACTCAATTTTTTGTGGACGATCATTATATGTGATTCGAAAGAAAATCGCTTATTTTCAGATGTTTCATGGACTTTATTTATATTTTATATATTTTATATAATACTTTATAATATGATAATTTGTTTCATATTTTGTTAAATTCCATTTTTAGATATACGAAAATTAAGGAAATGTTATATAACTTTTATTAAAATACAAGAGATATAGGAAAAGTTTAAAAAAAACAATAGAATAATTTATTACTACGGTTTCATTGTTTGAAAGTTTATTTAATAATTAATCAACATAAATACCATGTTTCAGAGTTTCAATTAGAACAATAAAAAACAAAAATATATTGGTTTAATTATAATTTTAAACACAAACATTAATAATAAATATATTTATCTAAATATAATACAGATAACTGAAAAAATAGAATGTTTGGGAAATATTTTTTTTAATTGTTTGCAATTTAATTGAAGTTATATTTCAAAAAATAGTTACATTCAGATTTTATTTCTATATTTCCAATATTGACTGTACTTAATATTATTATTCACTTGAATTCCCATTTTTAAATGTTCGAGGTCATGTATAATTTTTTGAACAACAATTTCGGTTTACCCTTTTGTCGATGTGAGGACAAATTCGGCATGTTGTAAGTTTGTTGTTTTTATGCTGTTTAGATTTGTGACTCTCCTACTCAGATGGGATTGATATGTTTATTGATTGATTAGTGGAATAATGTGAGATTAATGTTTAAATACTAATTAATTAAAAGTTTTATAATTATAAATTTTATTAATACTTTTGAGTAAACAATTTATCTCATAAATTTTAATATAATTTAAAAACTAATGTTTATTTTAAAATTTACTTTATTCATTTTTATCCAATAAAGTTTTAAGAAATTAAAATTTATTATTATTTGTATCTCATTCATTAATCACAGATTTGTAAATAGATACAAAAATATAACAATCAAGAACGATGCTTTTGTAAAGATGAGTTTGTTTGTGTTGTTAATAAATGTTTCCACGCAAATTATGATGTTTTGAATAGGTTACATTTGTTATGTAGGTCTTCTTTCTCATAGAATTGCTTCTTAAATTTCTGGTTCTATCATTAAAATGGGTTTTTAAAGATTTATTAATATCCCATTTTGAATTGTCATTACTTCAATCTTCTGAAATACAATCAGTAATATTAGGATTATGCTAAGATTCACGAGTTCTTTAAATAAGAAATATATTTGCCGGCAAAGAAATTTTGTTTGTATGTAAGAAAATATTTTAAGATCTAAAATTAAATTTTTTAGTTAGATCTTACATAAATTTTCTATAGTTTATCAATAACAAGACTTACAATATCCCAATTTTAATTTAAATAAAAGAATATGTTATATGATTTAACCTTAAAGATAAGGATAAAATATTGCGACACAAATTTCTTTGTGGAAATTCTATCACAGAAATATCTTTTTGGCTACCGAAATCCATTACTTTCTTGTCTAAAATTGAGAAGACTACAGTTCCTGGATTTTCCGTAAATAAGCGCATGCACTTGTATTTAGTTTAGATGTTTTTAGGTGTTCCACTTTGTCCCCAAAAATAGACGCATGTGCTTATTTTTGGAAACTGCCATTTTACCTCGAAATTGCATTTCATATAAAAAATTTAAATTATATATTAAACAAAGAAAAGGAATGTGTTTATTAATAAAAATTAAAATTTATACATTTATTCACCAAAGCTATCTTGAATGCTTACAAAATCATTGTTATCTAACTCTTCTGATACAGTTATATTGTTCTTCAGCTTCATTAGTAATTACATCATCTCCTGCTTCAATATCGAATTCCTCTTCTTCTGCTGCAAGCACCAGACCATGTTCATTTTCAAGGATTTTTTGAAATATTTGATTGAGTTTTGTTATTTCCACTTCTTTACCATTCTTTCTTATTCCACAGCATTCAAATGCAGTTTTGATTGACTGCACTGGACGAAATTGCAAGCTATAATAACCATATCAACTATCTTATGATATTTGGGACCTTTTCAGTGACCTTTGGGTGAATTCTGGTGTTTCATCTCTTACCCACTTGTTCCATTCATCTTTCATTGTTTTTTCCCATAAATTTCGGACTTTAGGTTGAAACTACTACAATTATATTTTGACCAAATTTTTGATCAATTAAAATAGAAGCAAAACAATCAGTTATTTTGTCCCCAAAAATAGGAGCATGCTACTGTTTTTGGAAACAAAAACTTAAAATAAGTGCAGGTGGGCTTATTTTCGGAAAATCCCAGTAGAATGCAAAAAAAATGCAAGAAAAAAACAAAGAGAAGGTTTAAGAAGAAACTTTGATTGGTAAATTATCGAAAACTTTAAATTTAGTTCAACAAATTTCATAAAATTCACTGTGTTGCATTTTAACTAGAACTTCTTCAGTTGTTTGCTCCATTAAAAGAACGAAAAGTTTTAACAGAATCTATTAACAATAAGCCTGTATTAAATTACAGAAATTTCAAGGATAATCATAAGTAGTTAATAGAAAATTAAAAATTAAATTATTATTTAAAACTATTAAACAAATTATATTACTAATTATTTTAAATATTCAAAAATTATTCAGAAATTAAAAATAACTTTAACATTATAAAAAAATGTAATAGACTTATTTATAAAACTAAATTTTTATATAATTATTTTTTTTAATTATTTAATAAAATTGCAAAAAATATTTATTAAATTTTCTATTTCTATTTAATTATTTTAATAATCAAAATTTTTTTCTTTCAAAGTTTTTTTCAATTTAATATTTAAACAGAAATTCTTAAAAAACTCAAATTCTCTCGAGATTTGTAATATCACCGTTGTAATACACGAAATGTTTAAACTAGCAAGACTAAAAATTAAAAATTGTTCGTAAACTCATTAAAAGTATTGTTAATTAAAATTTCGATTGTAACTAATTAATTCTTAATAAAAATAATTTGTAATATTTTTTTTAAAAAAAAATTTCTAAAAAATGAAAGCACTTGTTTATGTCTTAAAGGATTGAAATAAATTATAAATATTTATAATGATTATTTTTTCAGTATAATTATTAATATAAATTTTTATTTTAGTTTTAAAATATTATTTAAGTTCTGTTTGTTTGTACTTGTGCATAATACATTACTAATTTATTATTGAAACAAAATAGAACATACCCCAAATTTTTTCAATATTTTTAAAAATACCCCAAAATTCGCCAATATAATATAAAATACACCAAATTTTCGTAAAACAAAATATTTACACCCTTTTCTATTTTTTGATTAAAAACAGATAATCTTAAAGCTCAAACTTTGACAAAACGTGTACCTACGTACCTACGTCAGACCTCAAAAAAAAGATTTTAATTTTTTCATTTCCCAAATTGCTATATGTGCATAAGAATTGTTTATATTTCCTTCGTGAGTACGATCACTATGCGTCTCTCGTGCAACAATTTTTGACTAAAGTAATCAAATGGGCTTTATATTGTTTATTACTGCCTTGTTTATTAATTTTTATAATTCTGTTAGATTATTTATTTTGTCACAAAATATATTTATATATCATAAAAATAAATAAAAAACAAAAAACAATCGAAATAATGTACCAATTTTATTGTATAGGACAATCATCAGCAATAAATACAATTTTCAAATAACTACAATTAGACCTTGGCAGTTTTGACCACGTAACTTAATGCCACTTAATTGCGTCACACTTAATCGTACTTTTATTTAGTAGCGTGTTTATTTATTCGCCTCCAATAATCACATCATAGTTAAATATTGAAATAAAAAAATAAACGAAATACAGTAAAATAAAAATTACTTTTTACATGGAGGTATGGTCCCCTCTTTTCCCTTAGGAAAAAGGCTAACCTCTGGGAAATTTAAGCACAACTTGATTAAAAAATAAAACAATATGAAAAAATAATGTCCTTTTTACTAATACTAACATTTATTCTTGTAAAAGTAGGTGTGGCTGTCGTTTCTTGCATTAATTTTTTCATTTCCCAAATTGCTTTATGTGCATAAGAATTTTTTATACTTAGGCTGTTCCAAAAGTCCTCAGGTGGCCTTTAAAAACACACTAATATTTTACCAAATTTAACTAAATTTGGACTGAATATTATTCAGACTGTCATAAATACTGTGTTAAAATTTCAAAGCATAAAATTAAAAAAAAGTAAAATTTTGTTTTATTAAAGTATTGAAATTTTAAAAGTGCAGCGAATTCAAATCAAGCGGTTTTTAACAATGGAACCAAAAAACTTTTGCCAACGTTTTTTTGTTCTAACTCAAAGTAAAAGAGGATTCTCTGCTTCAGAAATTCTTCAGCAACTTCAGCAGGCATGGGAAGACGCAAATCACACAGCATTGAAAACTATTCAACAATGGTTGACTAATTTTAAAAAAGAAAAGCGGACGTCCTTCGACGATTCATCAAGAAGTGGCAGGCCGTCATTAATAGACCATGATAAGATTAAAGCAGTCAAAGAAGTGATTGATGAAGCTCCAAATGCGTCTTTGCGTTATATTGAAAATGAACTTTCTTTAGGCAAAAATACAGTCCACAAACTTTTGCGTGAAAAACTTCATTACAAAAAAGTTTGCTCTGTTTGGGTCCCTCACGAACTTTCTGCTGCTAATTAACAACAACGCATGTAATTTCACAGATGGGTGATGACGTATATTCCAACATAGCGATCGAGGATGGGAAATGGGTCTTTTTCCAAGGTAGAGGAAAGAAAGAAGATCACAAAGTTCGGATTCCTTCTAATGCTGTTCCACCAAAAGTGATAAAGACATCATCAATGACTGATAAAAAATCTCTTGTTTTCGTAACCTTTACCTGCAACAAACGTTTTAATATAAAAGCGCTGGCATATGGTACCAAGATTGATTTCGAGGCGTATATGAACTTTGTTCATGACACCAGTGAAAAATGGCGGAAACCTAGATCTAACAGCATCAAGCTAAAAGAACTTAAGTGGTGGCATGATAATGCAAGACCTCATTCTAGCAAAGAAACAACTCTTTTTTTGAAAGAAGAAAAATTGAAAAAATTTATCAATCGCCCTATAGTCCAGACTTTTATCTGTGTGACAGATTCTTGTTTTCAAAAATGAAGAAAAGTTTTAAAAATCATGTTTTCAAAACACATGAAGAAATTGAAGAACCTCCTAAATTCTTTTTTAATTCTTTATCAACAGAAACGTTAAAAAATCAACTAGATAAACTTTTTAACTATTGTCAGTTGGTTATTGACAACAATGGTGAATATGTTGTTGCTTAAGACATTTTTAAAATATTTTTTTAAATAAATTTTTAAATTCGCTACATCTAATTTTTTTTGTTGGTTATTTTAATATTATTTTTTTGGTAAGTTTCAAATTTTATGCTTTGAAATTTTAACACAGTATTTATGACAGTCTGAATAATATTCAGTCCAAATTTAGTTAAATTTGGTAAAATATTAGTGTGTTTTTAAAGGCCACCTGAGGACTTTTGGGATGGCTTAAGTATTTCCTTCGTGAGTATGATCACTATACGTCTCTCGTGCAACAACTTTTGACTAAAGTAATCAAACGGGCTTTAAATTTCAATGATTGATAAAATCTACATCTCCATGAGGTCGTTCCACATTCATTGTGAGGAATATATTGAATTGTTTGAATGTGTAAATGTATGGATGCTGTATGTTGATTTAAGTATGTTGAATTTAGAATGGTGATTCTCCCACCCAGATGCAAATTGGTATTTTTTAATTTAAAGTGATTGACTATTCGAACTTAATTAAAATAATAAGTTTTTATTTTTAAATTAACAATTTAATTTAAGTTTAATATTTATTTTAAGAAAAGAAAAGTATTTAATTAAATTTAATAAGATTTAACTTATAGTCATTTTAATAATTTGATAACATTTTTATAATTTAGTGTTTTGATTTAGAAGTGATTTAAATTATTATTTTTAATTAATATTTTTAAAAATTACGTAATTTTAAAAGATTTAGAAAAATTGTTCAAATAATCATGATTAAAAATAGAAATAATAAAACCAATTAGAACGATATCAAATGATGAAAGATCTTCTGAGAGTTGTAATGACTCTAAATGTTGTAGTAATAAAAATTCAAATGAAAATTATCTCAATGTTCTTAATATTTATTATCTCGTTATTTAACGTATTCATAATTTTTACATATCACAGTGAATTTTTTCTTTGTACTTTTTCCAAAAGTCAAAACCATGAAAATTGTTGCTTAGTAAATTTAATTTTTTTTAAATTTTATTAATTGTTAAACGGTATTAAATAAAAAATATTTCGTAAACACGCGATTAAGTGTAGTAACATTAAAAAAGATATTATTAAAATTATGATGTTTTTTTAAAACTAAGTAATTAAATACATTCATTTTTAAAAATACATAATTTTTACAATATTAATAGACAAAAATGTCTTATTTGAAAAGAAGGTCCCCCAGATAATTTTAATACGGCGATAAATACAGCGCAGATCTTTCTATTCTTGTTTTGCAGTCGCGTTTTGTATTATATTTCGCATAATTAATTTTTATAATTTGATTAAAGGACATTATGCCTATGAACTGCGTAACTCGTTTTGCTACATCTCTTTTCAGTTTCAAAAAGAGGATATCGATAGTATTCAGAAAAATGGAATATATTGTCAAGTTTATTTTTACTTAATTTTTAAAAGTATCCATGTGGATTTTTGCATTGTCCTTATTTATTTAATTTTCGTGTTTTGTCCCAGAAATAGTTTTGTTTTTACCGTATTCTGACATGCAAAAACATTCCATTTGTTTTTATTGTTTTTTTATTAAATGTATTACTTGTTACTAAATAAACGAAATTAGGTGTGTATTGCATTTATGTGTGTATTTTGTGTTTGTTGGGTGTATGTATAGAGTGAGAAATTATTTTTATGCTTTAATTAAAGAAAAGGATATATTATTTAAGTACACATTTATTTTATTTTCTTTATTTTAATTGGTTAGTTAAATTAAAAATCAATAAGGTTGTTTTAATTTTGTGCATTTATTTTTTATTTACTGAATATAACGGTTATATACTACCCAAATTCATAGGTATTCGGACACGTAAAATAATTCTTATTAAAAATTTTAAATTATAAATAATATGTACTTATTTGTATTATAGATGAATTAATTTGATATTTTACGATAATCTAAATACAATTCTAAAATAATTTGAAGAAATCAAGTAAAAAAGTTTGTTTGTAAAACAAATTAAAAATTTGTTCTCAAATTCAAAGAATTCGGACATCTGCTTTTCAATTCAAAAGAATTTGGACACTTAGTAAAAATTATAATATAAATGTAGGTACTGAATTATTTTAAATTATATGGATTATTAGTAAAAACACATGTAGTTATTATTGTTTAAATATTTCAGTCGATTAAATTTTCGTTATTTTTAAAATATGGTTCGTGGAAAAAAGGTGCATACGGAAATGCGTGAGAAAATATTTGCCATGCATATTAAAGGAAAATCAGTAAGGGAAATTTCAAATATTTTTAGAGACAAGTAAATCGATGGTGTTCGATAACATTAAAAAGGCTAAATACCGTCTGAATAACTTATCGCCAAAGAAATCTGAACGACCAAAGTTGACTTCCGCTACTGATAACCGGTGTTTGAAGAGGTTAATTCCTCAATATCGTCGTGCTATTGTTCAAGAAATCAACGTGAAATGGAGTATGTAAACAGGCATTTCTTCTTCTCCGTTCACTTCTCTACGTTGAATAAATGAATTAAATTATTCATTCTACAAGGTAAGATTTTCTTAATTAAATATAAGCATTACGTAACATTACTTTAAGGCTATAAATAAACCGTTTCTGTCACCTATTCAAAAGAAAAAGAGACTTTAATGGGCTCTTAATTATAGTAAATGAAGCCAAAATGATTCAAATAAAGTTATTTTTTCAGACGAATCTCGTTTTGAATTGTCTATGGGCGAAAATGGAAAATCAATCTTAAGACTTAGTACGTAGTCATTATTATCGGACTGTTTAAACCAAACTCTTAAATTTCCAGAAAGTGTAATGATTTGGGGTTGTATGACAAGCGAAGGACTAAGCAGTCTTCACTTTATAGAGGGCACAATGAACTCTACAAAGTATACCGAGATATTAATGGAAAGTCTTATCCCATCTATTACGCAATATTTTGACAATGGAGATTTCATTTTTCAACAAGATGGAGCATCTTGTCATACTTCTAAATTTACAAAAACTTGGTTGATGAAAAATAATATGTCCTTCTGGACATGGCCTTCAGGAAGCCCAGATTTAAGTCCTATAGATAATGTTTGGGCAATTATGAAAAAGGAATTACGAAGAAAACGCTCTAAAAATAAAATTGATTTAAAGAATAAAATTTTAGCAATATGGAATAGTTTTCCCATTGACAAATGTCACGATTTATACAATTCAATGAATAGAAGAATGGAAGATGTCATAAAAGCAAAGGGCGATGTTATTGGGTGTACAACTAATTAATTTCGTATTTTTTTGTTAAAAAACCATTTATTTAAGTATAAAAGTGAAAAAATACGAAATTAATTAGTTGTACACCTAATGCAAGATTTTAAATAGTAGGTGTCCGAATTCTTTTGAATTGAAAAGCAGATGTCCGAACTATTTTGAATTTGAGAACAAATTTTTAAATGCAAATAAAATTTTTATTAGTTAACTTTTTTATTTGATTTCTTCAAATTATTTTAGAATTGTATTTAGATTATCGTAAAATATCAAATTAATTCATCTATAATATTTCGTTGAGGAATAAGTTCCCACCGTTTTTTGAAAAATTAAAATTTTATTTTTTAACAAAAAAGTTACTACAAATTAATCACAAATATAATCTCCGCCATTGTTCACGACTTCTTCCCAACGTTCAACGAGTTTTTCAATACCTCTTTGGTAGAAATCGCCCGGTCTTGACTCGAAGAATTCAGCCAATCAAATTTTAATTTTTCAAAAAACGGCGGGAACTTATTCCTCAACCTAAATCAAATAAGTACATATTATTTATAATTTAAAATTTTTAATAAGAATTATTTACGTGTTAATAATAATTATTATTCAAGTGTTAAGAATTAATACGTGTCCGAATACATATGAATTTGGGTAGTATAATAATAATGTTTGTTAAGAGAACTCACACATTTGATAGAACATTTATTACATTCACAATTTTTATCATCTTTATGATGATCAATAGTATTGCTTTCACTTAGATCCATCAATCAATTTTCAATCTCTCTCATTATAATCTGAAATATACTTGAGAAGATTATTTTATTTAAAAATATTTAATTTAAATTTTATTGGTTGAAATAAAATATTTTTATAGTCATTTTAAAAAATTAATTTGATTTTAATTATTTGAAAATTTACAAAAATAAAATCAATAAACTTATTTAAAAGTTGCAATAATAAAAATTAAAAATTTGAATATTAAATCTAAGTTTAAATAAATTAGTTTCAGATTATAAAAATTAAATATTGACAATCCATCTGGTTAGGAGAGGCACAATCCCAAATCAACACACAACATTTAAACATGCAAACACTACACAAAAACATCCACACACCAAATATTCCTCACAATGTTTAAATTTAAATTACATAACTTGGAATTTTAACAATAAATTGAGTCTTATTTGATAAGCAGTGTAAGGGTTAGGGTTAGTTAACTTAAAAATACCACGTAAAAACTTTAGTTATAATATGTTTTCATCAAAATAAAATTCTTTATTATTTTATCAACGATATATACTTGAATAAAGTTGTTGTCAATGTTTTTTTATGAAATTTTTATGCCGGCGTATCAACGGCTTCGTGCTTTAATACAATGATAAAGTTGAACGGTAATTCACCGGCTTATGGGGTTAATATATTATAATTATTTGATAAGCCTATTGTTGCAGTAGGTAGACTTGATGTCTAAAAATTTCGTTGTAGAAGAAGTAATTGTGTTATAAATATTAAGCCAAATCTTTTACCCAATATTAATAAAATCGTTTTGCTCTATTCTTTTCATTGAATAGACCAGAAGAACAGATGTTTCTTGAAAACAACATTTCCTTTGTGAATGTCTTGAGAAAATTATTTTATTCTTACTGAGAACGCATTTTATCCTAAAAGTTATTGATAAGAGCCAGTTATAGGATAGTCAAAGGAAAAAAATTTTTTGTTACTATTTGAATGGATGAAAATTTCTTAATGAATCTCAAAAATATTGACCAAAATTATCAAAGTAATGAATAGATAATTAAGTAGATCGGTCATTATGTGGATTTTGATGATGTTCTGAAAGATTAAAGAGGAAGTCTACACAGAGAAAATAACAGAGGGCCGAAGACTTTTGTTGAGTCTGAGGCTTTATATTATATCGGAAGTTTGGGAGACGTATTTCCCATTTCAATAATATTTGTAAAAAATTAATAAATTTTTAACTCTCAGTATGTGTTTGTAAAATTGTGTTTTATTTTGGAGAAAATTTGATGAAAATAAAATTAATATTTTATTAAATGAAAAAAGCAAGTATTATTTGAAATAATGACATTTAGTAAAACATTAAATTATTATTTTATAACATTTATTTACTTTTTGTCATGTAAATAGACAATTTATTAACTTAGATTTTATAATTATTGTTATTCTTTTTTAATACAGTAATGGGTTTAGTATAAAATTATAAATATTTTATTTATATTTATTTGAAGTAACTGGGGATTTTATTAATTCCTTCAAAAGCCTAAAGAATTTTATAATCCATGAACGAAATTTAATTGTTTTAGAAATAAGAAGGATTTTTAGATACAAAATCGTCTAGAAGATATTTTAAGAGTATTTTATTAGATATTCTAAACGATAATTTTAAGTTATTTTTAACAGGTAAAAATGTTCATCAAAATACATGGATTTCATTTTACATGTGTGAGGAGTATTTTGAATATTTGATGTTTTGTGTTGATTTGGAAATGTGTTTCTGCCACCCAGATGGATGATTAATATTTTAATTCTTATTATTTAAAAATTATGTAATGTTTAAATTTATTTTTAATTTCAAATAATTTTAAAATTTTAAATAAGTTAATTAATTCTTATAATATTTAATAAATAAATTAAATTAATATTTTTTTAAATAATTAATTATCATTTTAATTATTATCCAATAAGTTTTGAGTGAATATGTTATTTAAATATTTATTTCCCCATTTTCTAAAAAAGTAATGAGAATTAAAACCATTAATCAATTTCGCTTTGAATGCAAATGTACGAAAGTTTTGACAAAAATTGTCTTGAGGACAATCAAAATTGTTGTTTAAATAAAAATATAAAAATCAAATTGGTGTTCTTAATAGATATGATTAACGTAATCTTCAGACAAAACAAACAATTATAAATGAACATTTATATACCAAAACGATGTATACATAATCATTTTGTAATAAATTGATCATAAAATATTCAGAAGCACGTAAAAAGAGCCAATGTAAAAAGAATATAAAAAACTAAAACTAAATTTGTTAATTTAAAGGAATAATTTATTTACTGTTGTAATTTGAAAGATTAATATATTTACGTGTATAAATTGGAAGATTATTTACTTGAACCCCAAAAATTATTAAAACGGCTGTATACAATTCATGCAATACCTAATAATGCATTTGCTCCGTTAGAATATTTACTTTTATCGAGAAAGAATGAAGTTGCATACAATTTTTGAAATTTTAAAAACTTATAGAAAACTGCCCACAAACAATTATGTCGGATTACGAGTCAGCACTCATTAATGCGGCAATTCTGCATTTCAAATTAGTTACTCAGCGGGGATATATGTTTCATTCTGGACAGGTGGTTTGAGGAAGAATCCAAACTCAATAATATAACAATGATTTTGACTTTAAATTGCATTTTAAAATGTTAAATGCATTAAGTTATGTGCCAGTCGGAAGAGTCATATCACCTTACGGGAACATTAATGAAACTGCTTTTTACCTAAAAAAATGAGATCTTGCTACAACTTCTTCAAGATTATTTTGAAGACACGTAGATTGGAAGGCTGCCAGGTGAAAGCTGGTGTTTACCTATATTTCTTGTGGAGATGTGGAATGCATACAATGCTACTAAGAGAAATTTGCTCAGGACATATAATAATTTGTAAAGATGACACAAATCTTTTGCAACTTCTGTTGGTGTGTGTCATGAAAAAATATGGAGATTTATTGTATGTCTAAAAAAAGAGCATCATATTCACAAATTGGATATTACTCTTACAAATTCTGGACAAACTATACGCACACTAAGGAAATTTTACAAAGATGCAGCTCAAAAAATCAAAACTCGTTGTGAGCAGTTTGATAAATTAGGAAATATTATATTTTACTTTAAAGTAATTGCTATTAATCTATGATTACAAATTTTTTTACCTTGCTATCCCTATTACAACCCATGGCTTGTATTAAATTTTGACAAAATAGCGATGGAAGCTTGTATTGAGTGAGTGACATGTATTAATTTTTATTAAAAAAATATTTTTAAAAAATTAATAAAACTTTAAATAAAACTTTGTATATTAGAATTATATATAATACATCACTTTAACATATCAGAAATAAGCAAAATAAATATAATATTTTATAATTTCAACAAATAAATCTTACGATAAATAACAAAATTTATTTAAAAACAACAATTTCATCATGTAAGTCAACATACTCGACAAATCACTCCAATACACGGGCTTGTTCTGTTTTTTTTCCAAAATATATTTTTTTCTCACCATAAATTTGATTTTTATAAATCAAAGTTTCTGAAAAGCTTTGACCAGGCTCTAAATATGATGCAAGAAGACCATTTCCTATTATCTCCGGAGTGATCATGGTTCATGCTTTAGTAATCTATCCTTTAACTTCATAAATTGTTGGTTTGGTTAGATTTCCTCGGGCGTTTCTTACCATTCTATACTTAATGTAGTGGTTAATTTCTTCTCTTAAATAATCTTCGAGTTGCTTGTTTATCCACTCTACAAATATATCTTTACACATAGGAAGGAGGACTTTTCTCTCGCCATCCTCAATTCTAGATGTTCTTCTAAATTTAATTTTCTTTGCCTTCCAACGTTTTACTATTCGTAAATCAATCATTTTTCCACGGGACTTTTTTTCTCGGGACTGCGTGAGTCATGTTTTTCTTTTTAAAAACAACAATATTTAAGCAATTTATTTATGAAGAGTAATGAATGTTATTTAAAATAAACACGATATTTTGAAAAGAAATTAGTTATTATTACACTTTTTTTCAAAATCTTCCAGCACTTCAAAAAAATTTAAAATTCATGTAAATGAGTAAAAAAGAGTGTTTTTTAATACTTTGATTTTTTTACAATATATTTTCCCGTGTCTGGTAATAAGGTAGTGGCTTTTATTAATTTTTTTACAAAATGAAAGAAAAAAAAGCATGAGTGGCTTAGAATAGGGAGAACACGGTAGTAATACAAAGTTTAAAGTAATTGATAAAATATCAAAAATTAATTTTGTGATATTCTTTTTATTTAAACTGTTTTTAGTAAAATTGTATTTCAGTTATTATTTAAATTTTGTTCTATTTTTATTGTTGGAAGTTTTTATATGAAACCGTTTAAACTATTAGGTCGTCCAAAAAGTTTCCGGGCAGTATA
Organism: Girardia tigrina; assembly: GCA_001938485.1. Lineage (NCBI taxonomy): Eukaryota > Metazoa > Platyhelminthes > Tricladida > Dugesiidae > Girardia > Girardia tigrina. Next base: position 22,133 of record MQRK01168137.1, on the reverse strand, counting down.
ACGTAATAGTTATAAATATAGTTATAAATATATTTGTAAATATAGTTATAATTATAGTTATAATAGTTACAAATAGTTA
>MQRK01168137.1:6887-17719 GCA_001938485.1 Girardia tigrina | reverse complement strand
ATATATATATATATATATATATATATATATATATATATATATATTTATATATATCATCAATAAATAAAAGAATCATAAATTTACTTAGTTTTAACCGAAAATAAACAACAACTATGAAAGGCATCACAAATAAAAATTAAATAAGAATGATGACTATTGAAATCATTATATAAGAAAGGTACCTACATAAAAATATGGAGGTCCAAATAAGTTCAAAAAGTTCAAATCTATTAAGTTCTTAATAGAACCTTTTGCTATTTAAAAAGATGTTTTTAAATACAAGATTACTTTTCTATATTTTTTAATATATTTCGCAGTATAAATAAAGATTTTCACCTGACATGATGATGGAACTTTTATCTCGAAACGTATCGTCTTTAACATTCATTGTACATAAAAATTTCATTTTCATTTTTGTACTTTTAATTAAATTTTTATTATTTAGACATTTGAATTAAATAAAAAAAAATATTTCTAAAATAAAAATAAATAGATTTAAAATTATAGGAAATCAGTTAAGTTTCCTTTCTCTGATAAATGTTAATAATTTACATTTTTTATTTTTAAATTAAATTTTGATAATATACTTAATATAATTTAAAAACAGTATATTTTAAAATACATAATTTTTTAAAATAATACACTTAAGCTAAAATTATTTTTTTTAACATGATAGAATAAAATATTGTATTATTTTCTAATAAAAATGTTTAAAAATTAATATTTACAATACAATTTTACTGATACTTTTTATAATATTTATTTTAAAAATACAAAACTTAATTTAACTTAAAAAACCGTAAAAAACATTTTAAAATTATTATTATTAATTACTTAAATTTAAATTAAAAGGAACTATTTGGTTATTTCCACTTTATTATGAATTTTTTAAGGTTAAATAATTTAAAAAATAATTTAATTATTTTTTAATTGAAATATGAAAAATGTATCAATGAATTTAAATTGGTTTTTTAGTGAAAAAAAGATTTCCATTTGTGAATTGAAACAATAAACCGGTAAATCGGTTTTTATCAAATTTATTTTCATTATTTGTTATATTTTATAAAATAATAATCCCTGAATTTTACAATTAAAATCTATTTAAACTTTTAAAAAAACCGGTTTACTGAGATTTAATTTTCTTTTAATTAATTTAAAGTAAAATTTTTGTCTAATAAATAATAAAGTAAAATTATTAGTAATTAAAGATTTTATTTTAATTTCATTTATTTTTTGTTAAAACTGAATAAAAGATTTATATTTTTAATGTTATAAAATATATTTTTAATCCTTTTTTTACGATTTACTTACAAAAAACTTTTTCATGATAGATGTGATTAGGAACAATAGACTCAAGCCGAAAATTATTTTATGTTTAATATAAATTTTTAGGTTAACTATGAAGATAATTTTACAGAACTTTTTACGAAAAGAGAAAAAAATCTTACAAAAAAGGAAAATGTATTTTGAGGACAGAGACGAGACAAGAATAATATATAATAGTGCAAACTTGTAATGTTGATCAGGAAATGGGGAAACAATCTTTGTCATATTGTTTCCTTAACCAAAACACATTTTAATGATTATTTTGAGTATTTTATACTAGAAATGGCAGTGCCGAATAAAGGAATTTAGTTGATCTCCCAAAGCAGTTTTGAAAATAGTTTAGCATGAAGATAAAATAAATATGTAAAAAAAATTATGACAAGAATTTTTTAAAAAAATTATCCAATTTCCTTTACATTATATTCTTTGGTTAAATTACATCGGTTGTCCTGATTACTTTCATTCAAACATTAATTCATTAAACATTGTAGGATTTCGGCGAATTTGTAAATTTTTGAATTTTAAAAATGGAGCGTTCAAAATATTTTAAAGATTATTCCTTTTTGTAAACTTAAAGATGAAAAGAAAAACAATCTTAAAATAAAATTACTATAATTAATATTGATTCGTGAATAAAATCCAAAGTCATTTTTATTTTAAATAGTGTTAAAATAGTTTATTTGAAACTTTATTTTAAATAGTGTTACAAGATATATCAAAATCTTCTTTACAATATTCTTTAACTCCAAAGCTGTTATTTTAATTGTGATTTTTTTAAACCTAAGTTTTATAAAAAGTTGTTCCAATTTAATTTGTAAAATATTATCATTACACTATAATTTTTTATAAAAAGTTATTTCATTTTAATTGGTAGAACATTATTTTTAATTTATCTCAAATATAAATATGATTTTTAATTTAAAAATATCAAAAATGTATAGTTCACCAAAAAGAACCCCTAACAATTAAATTAAGTAAAATAACATTGTTATTTTTCCATTCTTTTTATTAGCTTGTTTTCCATACATAGACACATATATATATATATATATATATATATATATATATATATATTTGTATGTGTGTGTGTCCATGGAATTTAGAAACCTTTTTTGAAGGCTTTTTACTCAATCATTTTTCTCAAAACTTTGCACAATTACTCATTTTCGATGACAATAAATGATAATGTAAAAATTTGATCAAAATTTTTTTAAGGTCTCAGAATTCGAAAAAAACCGTCCATTCGGAGATCCTCAACGACAAAAAACGATCAAATTTTAAATTATAAGTAGTTTATTCTACACAAAATTAAGTTGAAAAATAAATAAAGTCCAGTAAACCGATTTTAAGTCTAACTAGTAATTCAAAAAATTACTTTTATATCCATGCTTTATGTCTACTGAACTCTACCTTGCCAACAGGATTTTTTAACTTTTATTGTGTTTTTTGAAAATATTTTTTAAGTACAATTTTGTTTGCATATAGAATGGATAAAATTTTTTTTGATTTACTAGTTTATTTTCAGTAAATTATAAAATTTAGGATTAACATAAATTAAGTAAAATTACACTGTAATTTTTTAATTTCAGTAAAATATAAAATTTTGAATTAACTTAAATTAAATTAAATAAAAATATAAATTTTAATTTAAGTGAAATATAAAAATAGTCAAAATGTGTCTATTTTTAAAATTGTAAAATGATAAATAGCAAGAATGATATTAAATTAAAATAAATAATATCGATATTATATTTAGTATTTTTCATACAACTAGTTTGTGCAAAAAAAGAAAATATTGTTCGTCTGAAATTTGTTTTAAAATATCCAATTGTTATAAAAATAAATTTTTAGTGTTATGAATTTTATTTTTGAAAACGAAACTAGCAATCCATATTCCTAACCATATTCATATTTATCTTAGATTTTTTTAAGATATTTTATTTAAGATATACATATGTTGGCAAGTCTCAACTTGAGAACCGCGCCTTTTACGGTTACTTTCAGTCGGGTAAATGGTATAATAAAATATAGTTAAATAATTTATTTAATTAAATATTACATAATTTTGTCAAATACCGATTTAAAAACGATCATTATTCTTCTTATTCTTCTTCTTATAATTATTATTATTAATATTATTTTCTTCTCTTTTTATTAAATATATTATATCTTTCCAAAAATGTGTGCACATCGAAATGTTTCATACTTAAAATTATATTCATAGGAAGTTTGATTTCATTTTTAACATCTCTTTAATTAGTAAATGAAGACGAAATATAAAGGAGCCACTCATATTTTGTAATATTTAATTAATAGAAAATAAAATATAATTATTTGTTAATTAATTACGATAAGGGAAGCCTTTAAAACTTCACTATTCGCTAAGTATAAAAATGGATAGCAAAAGATGATCCAAGCGGAAAATAAACACTTCAGAAAATTGATATTCCGGAATATGGATTGTCGAATAAACCTAAAATATTGTTTTTAATTAATTAAAACAAAAGTGGCGTCATTTTTGTACGTAAAGAAACCTCACTTTCTCCATTGTAGCAAACTAATGTATCCTTTGTCAACTATGGAATTTTTAAATGGGAATAATTTCCACAACAGTTTGATAGTTTCATTCGCTGTTTTGCTGTTTTCTAAAAAAAATAAATTCATTTAAAATAAAATAAAATAAGTTAAGCATAAATATTTTTGTCTATTTAAACAAATTCCGTATTTTCAATTTAGTTATTAATTTAAAAAATACGTAATTGTCTACGGCAACGCTCTATTTTTCAAGACTTAACTTTGTCGGAGGAATGGGTTGTTTTTTTTTGTTTTAATCGGCAATTTATCAAAGAAATCAATTTTCTTTTTTATTCAATTTTTTTTATTTTTTGTTTTAATAAAATAAAAAAAATTCATAGAAGAAAATGTTTTTTGTAACATTTAAATAATATTTCTCATTATTAATAAATATTATATAATATATTTAATTATAATTTAAACAATATTTTTATTGTTTATAATTCGAAAATAATCTTTCTGATTTTTTTTAAATATATTCATTTTTACTAAGGAATGTAAAAAAATAATGGCAATTGATATTCTTCATTATTAAAAAGTGAACGCCATTTTTCAAAATTTATTTTTGTAATTAATTTCGGCGGATTACCCGCCATCTTCAGACTAAATTACCATTGGCTTTTTGCAGCTTATATATGAGAAAGATGATTATGCAATCAATCGTGTAATAAAGGCTCTATTTGAAAATGTTTAATTCTGTGAATCGATTTTATTTTTTAAAAGATTATTAGACATATCAATAGAAACTATAGAACATATATCAATGCAAAAATCATCACTTACATCATACAAAGCCGCATGAGCCAATGCTAATTCATTCACAATTTTATTCCGTAATTTCTTTTCTTTCTCCAGCATTCTTCGCAAAATCGATTCACAGAATTAAACATTTTCAAATAGAGCCTTTATTACATGATTGATTACATAATCACCTTTCTCATTTATAAGCTGCAAAAAACCAATGTTAATTTAGTCTGAAGATGGCGGGTAATCCGCCGAAATTAATTACGAAAATAAATTGTGAAAAATGGCGTTCACTTTTTAATATTCATTTTTGTATTTTATTTTCTTATTAAAAAAAATAATTTTTATTTTTTTTATAAATTATATTTTTATTTACAGATTTAAAACATCAACAAAGCTCTTTTTATCCCGACACATTACAACTTTTTTAACATAATAATTAGTAACTTCTAGCCATATGTTAAAGTGTCCCAAGACAGGTCATGTATTATTTTGCTTCGTTCTCCTGTATTGTTCTCAATTCTGTTCTCAAAGTACTCTTATTATCTGAGAAAATGATTGATCAACTTGTAGACATTACGGTGGTGGCCATCAATAGACTTCTTAAATTGAATTGATTATTAGAGGTAGATTGTCGTATACTTCATTTCGAACGTTCTCAAATGTTACTGGAAATATCGAACTAACTTTGCGGTTTCGTCTCCAGAAACAAATATGATTGTACTTCAAGTAGTCATAAAAATTTTCAACAACATCTAGTCAAGCATTATTCAGTTCTTCGAATGCAGTATTTACTTTATTTTGACTTGCCTTTTCAAAAAAAAATTAACTTTAAATTTACATCTATTCTAAATAAAAATATGCGATGCTTGCATCTGCTCCCAAATCCAAGAATAGAAGTCGCAGTAATATTTCTTCGCTTCTGTTAATTACTCCACACGTTTCGTTCTGTTTACGAAAAAAACAAGATTTTTCTGTGGCATTCATTTATTTATAAAACTATATCAGAAATCATGACTCAAAACTTTTAATAACAAAAAAAGAAAATAATAACTTCTTTAATTAATAACTTTACTAACCTGTTATTAATTAAATAAATTTTAATTTTTAAATGAGAATAAAAAGAACAATGATCGGAGCTATTTTGTCGGTGCTTTGAATGAAGTTAGGACGGGTCCATTTTGGACGATTCATTTAAATATAAATTTCTACTCACCTCAGCTCTCATTGAACATTGGATTTATATGTTTGGAAACATTTTGTATAAAGGGAAGAACTTTCTTCTATCCCATGTGGTACATTGTTTTCACTTAGCATATTGTATTAATTAATACTGACTACCCTTAATAAAGCTTTCATTTCCTGCGATTAAAAATGAATTTAATTTCGATTCATCCGTTAATTATATTTCACTTTTATGTGTTATATTATTATTATATATGTTTACTGTTATTTTTGCCTGTTTTTTTCTAATATAAAAATTTGCAGTTTAATTAATATTTACTGCTGTAAAAATCAATGTTATATTTCTTTTATTATTCGAAAAAAACATTATTTGATGCTTTTAATATAAAAGAATTTGAAAATATAAAAATATTATTTTTAAAATATGTATTAAAAATCATTTAGGTTTTTATATAACATCATAAAATATTCTAAAAATAATTAATTGTTAATATTTCATTGTCTTTTTGGAACGAGTTAAATAATAAACGGTTTTTCTCTTTTACAAAAATAAATTTAATGTTGTCTAAATCAAAACAGTTAAGACGAGTGACGCAAGTTACAAAAATAGTTTACTCTCATTTCGCAAATAAAATATTAAACTTTATATTACTTTTGATTTTATTTCACTTAAATATTTTCATCAAATTTGAAATTAACTTTTTTACTTTATAATAAATCTTTGCATAAATCTTTTAATAAACCTACCTGAAAATTTATTTTATTTCTTACATGAATTAATTTTTTACATTAAATTTCTGAAAATCTTATTTTAACATATCTTATTTTAACATAACAATATTTTACGGAATGTAATTGTTTAGTTATTAATTTGATAAGATTGTAACTTCAAAAATTTTATAATCTCAACAACGCTCCCAGCAGCTACATCATTGAACGAGTAAGCATACATATACATTTCTAGTAGTTTTAAATTGTTATTTTTTTCAAAAAAATGTATTGATCGTTATCTACTCTGGATTACAACAATAGAAAGTTATCATTGTGAATTGTAACTATTAATGTTTTTTAATATTCTGATAAGATTGAGGTGTTCGGAAGTTATTTACGTTAAATTCTTCCCAATGAAGCGATACATTTCATTGTTGCATCACCCGACAGGTTCCTGCTGCACTGCTCGATGATGTCGCTTGGTCTTTCAATGCGGTTTCAGGCTGTACATGTACTAAATATTTATGATCATTATTTTAAGTCATAATTATTCCACTTTAATTTAAAATTTTAAAAACTAAAAACAATATTTATTATTATTTAAATAAAAATTTCCCTAAACTTCAAAATTTAATAATTAAATCTAACTTAATTTCCCCGCCATTTTGTCGGTGCCATTATTTCATCGCTGTTTGTTGGTTATCTTGACACCTTCTTTTGTCAGATTAAGATCTCGATCTGGATATTTTTCTGGATCCACAACTTCTAATCCTTGGTGTATAATTTCCAGTAATTGAGTGACAGGAAAAAACCAGTTATACAATACCAAGATTAACATCAAATCGAGCCTATTTTTGACAATTTCAGAATCCCTTCTTCTTAAGAAGAACAATATCTGCTCGAGTTTCTGTTACTAATTCCATTATATTAAAATTGATAAAATGTCGAAAATTGATTACTCAAGTAATAATATTATTCAGACATGCACTTTTATTGACGTGTCACTAAACTCCCTTTTCGGCACTGAAAATAAGCAGTTTGAATAATATTATTACTTGAGTAATCAATTTTCGACATTTTATCAATTTTAAATCGATTTATAGTTATGTATCTTTTAAGAAATTGATTATTGAACATTTTTTGATATTTATCAGTATGTCATCAAGAAATTTAATTTAATTTAATTAAAATATTTAAATATTGATTTGAGTAAGATTCTGGAACATTTGTTGATTTGTAACAATACAATCTCTTACGTTTCAAAGATTGAGTTTTCTGTTTAATTGAAGTGCTTTGATTCTCATTATGAGACGATTCTGGGAATCATAATCGATAATACACTACACCTCATTGATGAACATTCTTCAAAGGATACAGAAAGCCGTCCTTATTATCAAAATCTTTAATTACAATTATTAAAACTTTACCCATTAATATTGAATAAAATGTTGAGAAAAATAAAATACATATTTTAAATATAAAATTTTACATTCTACTTTTTACATTATATTTAAATATTTTACAAATTAAATATTTAAATGAATTTTAATAAAATATTAAAAAATATTTGGAAATTTCATTGTAAGTATCGTTTCCTCAGATCGTGGCCGCTCACGTCCTACCAGATCATCAGTCGCGAGTTCCAAACCGATTCCCAATTTCTCTCTTTTACCGTTGTCGACATCAACAATCGATATAACGATTATTTCACGAAACTTTCGTCGATCCGGTTGCAAGCAAAAATGAATCCAAATTCAAGTTTGTTCTGTCATTTTTGATATTCAAATTATTTTTGAGTCACGAAAAATTTATGTCAATTATATAAATATTGGCAAGTTATACGGGTTTTTTATTAAGTTGTTTTAAGAAAAATATTCTTTAACTACGCTTCCGTCAAAGAATGTTTATTTACGTTTAATCACAAAAAAAATCACTGAAAGTATCATTAAAATAAATTAATTATTTTTTGAAATATAAAAATTTAGAATTTATTTATAAATAATAATTTAATATTTGATTAAATGATTTAATAATTTAAACAAAAAAAATTAATTAACAAATTTTAAAAATATAATGAATATATTTTTTAAACAATTATATAATCTTAAAAAAAACAAAAACGCAAACAGACATAATTTATTTATTTTGTAATAATTTATCTATGATAATAATTCTTGATCTATTTTAATGAACATGAGAATGTTGTCGGGAGATAACTATTCTTTAATTAAAAAGACATCAGGAAAAAATAAATGAATTATTTTTTATAGTTTCAATATTCAATGAAAAGGATAAAATGATTTAATCTATGAAAACAAAATTAACTTTCTTTCAGTGTTTCTTAAATATTTTTTATTTTATAAAATTTCAATGAAATTTTTTTAAAATTTAAAATTTTACTTAAATATTTAATTAAAAATATCTGAAATTATTTATTAATTATAAAAGTTTCATTATAATTATTATTATTTAGTATTACTTAATTTAACTATAAATGATATTCGTTTTAAATGTAAACTTTTTTAAAATCCATGCTTATATTGTCATTGGTTCTAAGATGGAAAATCGAGAATATTATATTGACAGACTGAAATTTTTCTCTGATAGAATTCTTCGGGTTTCTTGAAAATTAGAGTTCCATTTGAAATGAGGTTTTTGAATTCGATGGGACTGTGCTGATTCCTTGAATTTGACTGTAAATCGATCGCATTCTCAACAATTTTATCGATTTGAAGTCGAATTGTAAGTAAAATAATTTAATACATAAATAACATCAAATTACATGACACGCATCCTAAAACTAAACTAAATATCTCTGTTAAAGTGGTTTTCGTAGCTCGAGAAACACATTTATAATAACTCATATTTATAAAAGATGTATTTTATGTTCCGCCCGATCCCCGATTTGACCCGAAGACCGGACTGTGGTTGCAGAGGCATATTTGGATAGATTAAAAGAGATATTGGATTCATCGTGCTAGGGCTGTTTATTATTACTGTCTTTGTTATTGTATTGTTCTCGAGGATCTTGATTTTCAAATTATCACGATTCAATAACTTTTATTAAATATTTCAAAATTCGGCAAAGGTTTTCAATTTTTAATTGGACTTATTTCAATCTTTCAAGTCGACAAAAAAGTATTTATCAATTTTTTCTTTTACAAAATTCAAAATAAACTTTAAATTCGAGAGAGACGACGGCTTTTAATAATCAATTGTCAATCAATAAAAATTGTTAATCAATGCACAAAAATATATCAATCAACAAAATTAACAAATTTCTGCAGTAAAACATATTTTAGTGTCTTTCGAAACATTTTTCTTTAATTGTGATAAATGATTCGAGCTAGTAACTCGCTCTGATCGACCAACCAATCAGAGTGAGTTATTCCCCATTATCTCCAAATACTGGGCTCGAAGCACACTTGATCGGTTTGAACACCAACACCCAGACTGTCATTTTCTCTCTCCTGCCTTTTTTGATTCGGCACACATACTCTCCGATCGATTACTTTTTGAGTCACATGACTCATAAAATAATCAATGTTCTTTATTCGATTTTATGAACGAATTCAGTACAATAAAATTTGAATTTAAATTTTAATTAACCTTTTTTTAATAGTTTCTTATTTTAATGTCTTTTAATATTTGTTATTTATTTACATATTTGTCTGTATATAAAACTCAATCAAATCAATAATTAAAAAAGTTGTTAAAATTGTCAGCGAATGTTGTTCACATTTCGAACAAAGATAATTAATAATATTTGGTGTACAAGTATGAAATGCGGATTTCAGAAAACGGATTGTGCACAATGCAAAAAGTAGGTCAATGGTTAGGCAATGATGTCATAATATTGAGTAAGTATGTAGTATCTCATACGTAACTCATAAATTGATAAAGCGTTTTAATAATTGTTGTATTTCTGTGTTTTAGATGCCCAAATTTATGCCAAGCAGGGAGCATTCGCGGACGATACTATTTTTTTGTTACCATCTAAAGAAAACTGCTGATGAATCATACCGATTACTCCAAGAAGCTTATGGTGAATATGCCCCATCGCAAGATACATGTGAACGATGGTTTCGGCGCTTCCATGGCGGTGACTTTGATGTTGCAGATAAGGACCATGGGAAACCACGAAAAGGTTTCGAAGATGGTGAATTGTAAGCATTGTTGGACGAAGATGATTCGCAAACACAAAACCAACTGGCAGAGCAATTAAGTATTACTCAACAAGCTGTTAGCAATCGCCTCAGGCAGATGGGAAAGATTCATAAGATCGGCCGATG
>MQRK01168095.1:359-20410 GCA_001938485.1 Girardia tigrina | reverse complement strand
TATATATATATATTATACTAGCAAGCTTATAGGCAGCAAGCCGCCCTTGGAAAAAAACTTAAAATTTACTAATTTTTAAAAGTTTTTTACACTTCAGCTGAAAGTTTGCAATAAAAAGTCCCTCAATTACTTTTTGAATTTATTTAAATTTTCATCAAATTTGTGCTTTAATTAATGTGCCGCTCTTGAGATCGTGAGTTGTTGTTATCATATCGTTACTCTTCAAAAACAGTTGTCCAAACCGACCACGTGGAGGAATATGACTGCTGTCCGTTTGGGATTTTATCCCCGTTGTTGAGTTGTTTACATTGTTTACATGCGGAAGATTTCCCTGAAAATGACATTTTGCGTGAAATATCGAGTGTCATTTTTGAGCAACTGTCCCTGTTGATTGCTCTCAGCAACTTTGACTTTGATTCGGTCACTACGTCGTGAGTTGGATAAGACAACGTTGAGAGTGCCGTTACCGAAGACATGAAGAGGTAGATCAATACCTACGCCAGAATCGTAGGTTTGTCCCTGAGCCTTGGAGCACATTGTTTGTCTCTGAGCAGTAGCCAATATTGATATTGGAAAAATAAAATATTTAAGAATTTCCTCTTTATTCTTCTAGAGCTTTCTGTAAAATTTGAAAAAAAAATAAATTTAATTCTTTTATAAATAATGAAAATAATTACTTTATAATTTTTTGTTACATTTTATATTTTTGAATAACGTAAACTCTGAAAAATAAATTATAATTTATTTTTCAGAGTTTACGTTATTCAAAAATATAAAATGTAACAAAAAATTATTATTATTAAATAATTATTTAATGATTTCTGGTTTATTCTTTTTATTTTATCAATTAAAAAAAGAAAATATCAATATGGAAAGATTAATAGCTAGGATTATTCATTTCATATGATTGTCTCATAATGCTATATAAATTTTGATAAAATTATTTTTTTTCTTCTTTTAAATTTATTAATAATAATATTTCATTATTACTAAACTTTTTTAAATCAACATCTCGTTAAAATCTTATCTTTTAAAAAATTTATTTATTCTTATTTCAACAGTGGAATCGAAGTTAAATAGTGTTTATCTATTAGATTCTAATAGATAAACACGGTCTAATAATTAGAAATATTATGTATTTTTATTTGATATTTGAATTTTTTACTTGTAAGTAGTAGATCTTCGAGCGTATATATATATATATATATATATATATATAAGAAACATAAGAATTTGCGAGAAAACATTTATTAACATCACAAGTAGATTCATCTCTACAACAGTTTTTGGTAACACTATCTGCGGTAAGCATGTTTTTTATTGATATATTTGTATATTTATTCAAATCTTTGATTAATGAATGAGATATAAAAAATAATAATTTTTAGTATATAAAAATTTGATTAGGTAAAAATACATTAAGCAAATTTTAAAAATAAACATTAGATTTTTAAATTATATTAAATTTAATAAGTTAAATTATTTTCTGAAAATTACTATCAAAATTTCAAATTATAAAACTTTTAATTAATTAGTTTTTAAAACATTAATGTCATTAAATTAATCTCATTAGATTTAAATAATTAATCAATAACATCGACCACATCTGAGTAGGAGAGTCACAAATCTAAACAGCATACAAACTACAAACTTACAACATTCAAAATTTACCTTCACGATTTATGAATCAATTTTGAATCGTTTCAACGAGTTTATTTTAAATTCAAATTTACGATTTCAATTAGTACAATTTGCACAGATCATTTACTCGCCTTTAGAAAATCTCGTTTGAACGAAGATGAAGAAATCTATTCTTAATTGCTTCTGTTGGTTTTATAATAGAGTAATAATGCTGAAACAAATAAGAAAAGGGGGCTCAATATTCAAAAATGGAATTTTAAAGAATCCACTGGACACTTCGCTCAAAATAGTATTAATATTGAATAAAATTTGAATTAGAAAATTCCTTCTAAAACATTTGATGTTGTTGGAACATCCTCAGAATTATTACAGTTTGACTTTGCATAAGATCCAAAATTTATTATATTATATGCTTTCAAAAAATGTTTAAACACCAGTATTTAAGTAAAATGATATTTTTTCTGAAACAATTTTTATCATAAATATTAAACCAGTATAAATACAAATACTTTTAATATTAATATTTGATTTAATTTCATTTTATGAATGTCAGTTTTACATTTTTAAAATTTTTAAATTACACTATTATTATCAAATACTCCATCCGTCCGGAAATATGGTATACATTTGTATACCAAAATGTATACTAAAATGTATACAATATTTCCGGACGGAGGGAGTATTTAATCGTTTCGTCAAATTTTATAATTTCTATAATGTACTTTGCCGCAATATGAATAAACACAACATGGGAAAACAAACTACGAGAATTAATGAAAGCCTTTACGAAGATGCAAAGACAAAAGTGTTGACAAATCTGGTTTAGATCATCAGAAGGAGTAAGACAAGGTTCTGTCACCAACACTGTTTAAACTTTTCCTTGCGACAATTGATTTGGGAGCATAAGCCGATCTGGACGATGTTGGATTAAGCTGCGGGGGAAGAACAATAATCAACCTATGACTTGCTGACGACAGGACCTAATTTGTAAACATGAAGAACTGATTCAGGAACTACCGTATAGACTACAAAAAGTGTCAAAGAAATTAACAATGGAAATTTCTAGAGAAAAATAACAAAATAATCGTTTCTGGAAGCCTTAACAGCGGGGTTAAACTGGAGATCGACATTGAAGGGGAGAAACTAGAACAAGTTAAGAGTTTCAAATACTTAGGCTCTACTATCACAGAGAATGGAGGAAAGGAAGAAGATATCAGAAATCGGATTTGTATAGCAACAAGTGCATTGATTAAGCTTAGTACAGTTTTTCACCTCAAGAGCAGAATAAAAATCATTAAGACTATTGTCTGAGCAGCACTTCTTCATGGATGCGAGAGTTTAACAATAAATCAGAAGAGTATGGATAGACTTAAAGCATTGGAAAGAAAGTGCAACAGGAGAAGGCTGAAGATCACGTGGAAAGAAAAGAAGACAAACGACTTGGTCTGGATGAGAGTGACAGAAATGCTAGGCAAAAGACCGAACTCAATAGAAGAGACCATCAAGTGAAGGAAGCTAATAATCTACGGACATCAGATAAAATACAAGCACTAGCAAAGGTTATGATTGAAAGAAGAGTGAAAGGAGAAAGATCCAGAGGAATACCAAAAAGACTGTGGACAGAGGACTTAAAAGAATGGAATAGATTGAGCATGGAAGGTCCGTGTAGTGCGAATTTCTCACACCAGTTTCCTTCTGAATTGTCGGCGATTTAGATTTTTTTGTCTGTATTTGCTTCTGTTTGTTCTGTATATTTTCGGTGGCTTTGTATTTGGTCCTGTGTGTGAGGAGTGTGATTGTGTTGTTCTTCAAACATGCTTGTCTATTCTATGTGTGTTTATTTTTATTTTTTTATTCACCTTGGGGACGAAATCATTCACAAATTAGATTGGTCCTTTGGTAATATTTCCGATGACCTACTTGGTCAATTAAAGACATGTGTGAATCTTAAAGAATCAGTAATAGAGTCAATTAAAGCAAACTATATCGGCTAACAAATGTTCTACTGAAAAGACGCTCAAGGATTTCTGATCAGTCAACCGTCGTTTTAGCTTTTCATTCTCCTAACACCCAAATTTTTAATCTGTGTGGTTAAATCTAAGTGAAAATAAATCTGTTGAAAAGGAATAAAGTCAAGAAAAAATTTGAGGCCATTATCATTGTGTGGCAGTGACCGGAGGTGACACTCGAATTACAGAATTCCGATCTGATTTTAATTTTTTATTTAATCATTTGTAATCACATTGAGAATTTCAATGCTGAATCTACTATAACCGATTTATGTATATGAAAATACAGAGATCATAATTACATGTCCATTAAAAACTTATTCCCTCAAATCAGTTCCTGGAGAGATGTATTTGACTTATAAGAATATGCAACTTAATCTTGTAAAAGTTGTCTTTAGACATTATAATATTGAAAATATGTCTTATTCATTAAATGTTAATTCATCAAATCTAGGAATCGATTAAGAAATTAATAAAACATTTAAAACATGACAATTAATTACCGTGATTATTATGCTGTATTTGTTATGTGGATGAATAAACTATTATTTCGTTGATCTCAAGTAAATTGTTCTTATTTCTCTTATTGTTAGATATACTTATATTGTTATCAACATATTTTGCATTTTGTTTGCCCTATTATTTGTTTTCTTATTGCTAAACCAAGTCATCTCCAAAGTATAGGAGTTGACAAAATACGAAAAAGAAAATATTGTATTGATACGACACAAGTGATACAATATTTTCTATAGTCTGAAAAGAGAGGCTACAAATAGAGAGATGTCAAGAGAGGTCCAAACAGCTAAGATCTACAAGAAGAAAGAAAAGAAAGATTATCATTATTAAATAATTATATATTTAAAAAAATTTCTGCGCTTTGATTTGTACATTTAATTTCAATATTCTTTCAAAACTTTTGCGTAACATTTCTGAATTACTAACGGATGCAAAGAAACAAGAAGTAGAAAATTCTTGAATTTATTTCAGTTTTTTCGAAGGAATAATAATTTTGATATAACAAAAACTTTTACGAAATTTTCTTTAAAAATTTTGTTAAATGTTTTCCTGATTTTTAAACTAAAATAAATATTTTTTATGCTGAAAGCTTGAAACCGTAACATTTGTAATATTATTATAATTATATATTTTGCTTATTATTATTGTTATACGACTTAAACATAAAATTTCTATTCCAAATAATAATAACTATTATTAAATGCAAATTTTGTGTTATCAAGTACAAATGAAAATAAATTTTCTTTAAATTTAGACATTATGGAAAAGTAAACTATATGATAAAATTTATCAAAAGATCAAATATTAAATGAATTTTTCAACAATTTGTACATGACTGACATAAAATAGGTTTTTATAAGGAAAACAATAAAATATTACGGTTTGAAACTGCAACATCTGTCGCTAAATGCCAAATTTCTTTTAGGAAAAGATTATTTAATGAAGTTATTTTAATGGAATTTATTTTATTACTCTTTTTAACAAAAAAATGAATAATTTTATTCTTACCGTCAAAATAAAATTTTTAATTAATATTTTATTTTCATTAATAATTCAGAGGAATATTTTCGAATGGTGTTTATTGTAGGGAGTGACACATCGTATCGTATATCGTTAAATATGGTCGATGCATCGAAAGACTGCATACCTTTGTTATCTAACATATAATGAAATCACACCTTTATTCACATATACAATGATTCAACAATATAATTACTACAATTTTAGTTTTTTAAACAAATATTTTCGAGGAACTTTCGAGTAAAATTCTATTTTAAGTAGTTTTCATTTATTCCTTTTTTAAGGAAAGTTATATTTTCATTTGGTCCTAAAGTCCTAATTATTATAAATATTTTTATTAATTTTTTATATTTAAAGCCAAGATATTTAAAGGGATAAGATGTCATCTGAGGACAAAGCACAAGACCTTCTTTGAAACACTAGAAGCAAGGGAGGCCAGAGAGAAAGCAAGATCAACAGTTGGAACTGTAGATACAAACTCTGACTCTGATAATGACTTTAAAGTTGGAACCTCTTCTGGTGATGGAGCATAAAGAGCAGCCACTATCACGACCTCATCCAGAAAGAGGTCTAGAAAAGACAAAATGTTCTGTAAAAAAACAAAGCGAGTATTCATCAAAAGTCCATGGTCTAAGAATGACGATCAACAGAAGGAAGTTGTCACTACAATGATTCAGTGGACAGCAAGTGAATGCAGTCTTTTGATGATTCGTTTAACGATGAAGACTTTTCGATACATCGTCGCTTCGTAGTTTATTGTACGGTAATAGGTCAATTCACCTAAAACAAATTCATCTAATCGAATTGTTATTGTGAGGAATATTTTTTAATGTTGTCTGTTTTGTGTTTGAATAATGTATGCGTTTTAGATCTGTGTCTCATATCCAGATGGTTGATTAATATTTTGAAATTCGTTTTACCTGAAATTATTAATGTAAAATTTTGAAATATTTTAAACTTTAAAATATTTAATTTTTAATATTTTTAAAAACTATTTTTACATTAAAATAATATTTTTAAATTGAATTTTAATGCTTTAACTTAAAACAAATTCATCTAATCGAATTCACCTAAAAACTATTAACATATTATTATATGGAAATAATATTCGTTGTTATAATATTCGAGGCTGTTTCTTCCATTAGTGTCAAAGCATATGGAGGAAGATTCAAGCAAGTCGGTTCAAAAAACAATATGAGCAAGTTGCAGATTTTACATTAAAGCTGCATTATTGTTCTGCTCTTGCCTTTGTTCCTCCACATAAAGTGATGCAAGCAATTGATATATTGAATGTTTGCAATCTATTACCCCCTGACTCACAAACAGTTTTGGATTACTTTGAAAGTGTATGAATTGGAAGACCTATTCAAAGACAAGGACGATTATCTCCTAATTTCGAGATCAGTATGAGGAACTGTCACGGGAGTGTCTTAGAAGGATTATCTAAGATAAATAACTCTGTTGAGGCTTGGCACCGGGGTTTTCTTTACCAAATCTCTAAAAATCATCCAAATATTTGGAAGCTTATCACAGCAATAAAACATAAGCAATCTTTAAATGAGTTAAAAATTGAAAAATTATTTTGTTGTTATCAACCTGTAAGAAAAAAGAAATATGTTTATCACACAGAGAAACTAAAATATGTGGTACGAACTTGGGAAAATGAAATGAGTAATGGTCAAGTTATGGATTTTCTACGTGGAGTGGCCCATAATATTAAGAATTGAATTAGTAAAATGCAAGAATTAGAAAAGAAAATGAAGTTAATTATAATTTGTTTGGTTCTGATATTTGTTTTTCTTTTTTAATGATCATATTATGTATAATATGTATCAAAATAAAACATAAAGTAGAATTTTTGTCATAGTTTCTTCTATTTAAATTTTAGGTAATTAAATTATAAGTGCATTGATTTTAGGTGAATCTGTTTTGGAGGAATTTATTTTTAGGTGAAATTGTTTTAGGTGAATTAGTTTTTAGGTGAATTTGATTAGGTTGAATTTGTTTTAGGTTAATTATTCGGCTCCCTTATTTTATATTGTGTTTGGTATGTTGTGTTAGGACTGTGTTTCTCCCACCCAGGTGGAAGATTGATATTATTAATGTTTTAAACCGTCGGATAATTCAGAAATGTAAATAATAGTTTTAAAATTAAATTAATATATCTTAGTCATAATAATTTAAAATAATTTTGTTATTTAAATTACAAATTAAATTTCAATTTAAATTTGTGTGAATAATTAGAGGTTTAAAAATAGAATAAAAAAATTAATCAAGAAAAATGACTAGCTACGAAAGTTTTGTGGAGAATTGTCCTGGAGGCGATTTGAGTTGTGATATGAATAAATGTATTGAAAATCATATTAGTGTTCTTAATAATAATACTGTAGTATTATGTTACATTAGTATATTTTCATTTACAGTAAAATCATATTATAGTTGTGAGGAATTTTTGAAATGTTTGAAGGTTTGTATTTGAATGTAGTATATTTATTTGGATTGTGTCTCTCCTTCTTAGATTGCTGGTTAATATTTTAATTTTTATAATCAGAAACTAGTTCGATATAAATTTACTTATAATATTTAAATTTTTAAATTTTTTTAAATTTCATTGCAAAATTTTAAATAATTTGATAAATTTTATATTAAATTTTTAAATAAATAAAACAAATTAAGATTTTAAAAATAAATCTTTATTTTAATTTTAGTTAATGAAATTTGTAATAAATATTTATTGAGATTTTTCAGGTTTCAATTAGTTCAGGAATCTGTAAAAAGATTATTAGATTATTATGCAGTATAAAAAATTACGAAATTGTATTTTTTTACACAAACATTTTTTACTCAATTAACGAGAGCTAGAAAGTCAGATAAGATGCATTGGGACAACAAAAACTTATGAAAAATATATTTATCAGTTCCGACTAAATCTGATTTCTTTAATTTGTAAAAAAATTACCAATATTGTACAGTTCTAAGAATTCAAGTTAATTTGTATAAGGTTTTCCTTCGTTTGTAAAAAAACGGATTTCTCAAAAAATTAAGAGAAATATATCAGTATGCTCCTTAGTAAAAAAGACAATCAAGAAGTTTCATGTTTTCAGCAAGTTTAATATTCAACCTTATTTCAGTTGTTCATATTAAAACTTTTTTGAAATAAATTATGGGAAATATTTAGTGTGTACATAATATCTTGAATGCAGGGCCTGTTTCTCTTCAATTAAACTTGAAAATGTTAAAAATATAAATTCTGCGACATTTGAAACAGCCATAAGCCTCCCCTAACAGTGATGGATGACTGTGGATACATTTTAAACTACGATACTTAACATTGACTCATATGGCAGTAAATCATCTACCTTGTATCTGGTGAAATCCTCTAAAATACAATGGCTTCTAATCGGACGGCTGTAAATGTAACTGTGTCGGCCTTCAAGACACGTGCACGTTTGAGTTTGCTCCTTAAAAACAAATCATGACCTCTTGTACCGCCGTTTAGTAAGCCCTTGACTACATACGTGCACTTAGAGGAATGGGGAAAGGGATAGTTAAATTATCTTTCTATCCGTTATATTATCTATCCAAAAATCCAAAACCATGTTTGGGATTACTCCTTGATCGCCCTCATCATCAGTACCGACAGACATTGATACATCAATATTTACAATTAGATTCAATATATATATATATATATACGTCTTTTATCTGAGATTTTTTATACTTTTACGGTACTAGTAGGTACGATTATAATTTATTCGATGATCAATCAAAATATGCCTCTGCAACCATTCTTGGATTTTATAACTTTTATGGGAGTTTTCCAAGGACCATATATAGCAACCACTACCCCTCTGTCACTGAGGCTACTTGTTCAGATGTACACTAATTATACATCTTCTTATTTCCTTCAGTTCAGGGAATTCTTTATAGTAAAAATGAATTGTACGGCCTACTTTCTAAATACAAGACTGAAGCATTTTCAGACATTCACTTCTTGGTTCAACAGTCTCATTCAGTTTTTCGGACAAAGATTTTGATAACAATGGTTTTTATGAAAACCACATCATTCAGACACAAATCCAGTATAGTTGTGCAAACGTATCGATCTTAAAACAAAGGAAGTAATTACGATAAAAGGTTCGGGAAGCGAAATAAGGGACGCTACTGTATTGATATATCCAGATACAAGCTTTAATAATATGGGTTATAAGAAAGCTATAAACATTTGTAGAATTTCAAATGAATTGCATGAATAAATTATAAAATGTAATAATAATTATTTTTATGGTGATAGAATGTTATAAAGATTTTTCTTCTTTTAATATAATTTAAACGAAAATATTTTTTTCAGCAACTTTAAATTTTCCGAGAAAACATAGTAAATACTTCGTAAAACATACGGTAACCTCGAAAAAGATTTAACTAATTACGTTTCAATTATATCTATTTTTTGTGAAAATATGCAATTTAGAATATTTATAATCAATAATCTTATAATAAATATTTCTGCGAAATATTTATTCATAATTAATAACACTTTTATTTCTGCTTTTCATTCAACTCATATGGAATCCACTTATCCAAATTTTTAACTTTACCAATTTGAGCCATGTGATTCAATATTGTTTGCTTTGTAGCATCAAACGTTAGCGATAAATCATGTGCACTTTGTGATGGATCCGACGCCATAATTACCTTTAGTTCGTCATTGTCTACCTGTGTTCGTTGGCGACTCCGAGACTAATTATTGAGGTTAAAATTACCTTTAAAATTTTCTCAATGAATTTGAGGTTGCCTGCTGCGTAGTAGCATTATATCTGAATACACCATTGGTGGTTCGCATGGTTTCTGATGCTGAGGTTACACGGAGGAACTCACTTCATAATAGTTCCAATTTCTGCATTTTCAATTTTTTAAATATTGATTATTAAAACATGTTATCAATAATTTTAATTAATTTTATTGATGTTTTCAATAGCCAAGACATGTAGCAATCAAGCACAAAAACTGAACAACAAAATGTTTAATCATTGTCAAATTATACCTATATGAATTCATTGTAATCATACCTACACATTTCATATATAAGGTGACCAGAATTTTAGATGGACAAAGCGGGACAAATTGTAAAAATCGGGACTCTCCCACCAAAAGGTCACCTTACACTAAACATAATTTACATGAACACATTTTATAGTTGTTTATAACGAAATTAGTTTGATTGACTTCAAATATTTGCAAAATTATTCGTATATTTCTTTTAATGTTAAGGTCTGTGATATACTTTTTGTCATCAATATAAAATGTGAAGATTACGAGTATTTTAAGCTAAGTTTGAGAAAATTTATGTATTTATGAAATATATAAATAAATTACTCACTTTAATTTTCTATGGTAAGTAACAGATTTGTAATATTTATTTGTTTAATTAGTTTGCTAGCATGCAATAAAAACACGAAGTGTATCATCTGAAAGACAAATACAATGTAACTGGGTAGCAAAATCAATATGTTAGTCGTCATAGCCCGTAGGATTCTTAGAATGCAAAACAATGATTTTCATATATATAAAATTTAACATAATTCTAAAAGTCGGGATTTTTGAAAAACGTCGCGGGACGCGGGACAAATTGTGGAAAATTGGAACTGTCCCGCAAAAAACGGGACGCCTGGTCACCTTTTACATACATGACAATCTAATATATCGGCAGTCTTTACAAAGGAAATATGGCTTTATAAAAAAGATTAAGGTGAAAAATCTTTTAGATGTGATAAGGTGATATTTATTAAATGATACTGAATAATAGTATGAAAAAATCATTTGCTTTTTCATTAAAATAGGAAAATATTAAATTTCTATTTATCTATATTTTATTATGAAAATTATATTTTACAACATTGAAACACATTTTTTATGAATTATTAAGTTATTCTTAGATGATTTCCTAATTTTTAATATCTTTTCTCAGAGTATTCGAAATTCAAACGCGGGTTCTCATTCCTGAGGGGCTAGATTCGCCTTACTTGTTGCATTATGAAAAGGCTTTTTTTCAATTGAATAAATGAACTGCAAAATATATTTCTTTTTTCTTGTGAAAAGATAAATTTGATAATAAATACATAACTAAGAAAATATTACTAAAAATGTAATACTTTTTCAGAAAAGTTTTTGGATATTTTAAATTATTCATTCTGTTTTTCTATTTTTTAAATATAATTAGAAAAGCGATATTACATGAAACAAAAATACAAGGGGCTCAATAAAATGGGGATAAAATAACCAGTAACTAAATAATAGGGGCTAAAATTATAAGAATAAAATTACATTACAAATAAAATTATATTATACTTCTATTTTGTTAATTAATGCAATAGTTAGAAATGTTGGGTATTCAAAACAATTCAATTATATTATCTAACTCCAATAAACAATAAACCAACGCAAATATATGAGAAGTAAACACAATTTCTTTTATAACACATTATTTTCAATAAACAATTTTGCATAAAGCTTCAATGTATTTATTAAAATCAAAATTAATTTTTACCAAATTAACAGTTTTGCAATCAACAATCAGGGTTTGAAATCAACAAGAATCCCCTAATATTTTGTTTGGAAAGCTGCGCATCTTGACGCACTGAGTCACTTAGCTTTCGAATGTAGGTGGGTTGATATCTTTCACTTTTGCTCCAATCGGATGAATTTCTTGTCTATATTTGATGCCTTGAGTCTATGAAATTTTGTTCCAATCGCCTCCAAGAAGAGTTTATTAGAACTGAGATCAGTAGACTACGTCGGCCATTCTAGGAGATTCACAGTTTTTTCTGATGGAACCACTACCGGATGAAGGCAGAGATATGCTTTTGGTTGTTGTCTTGTTGGAATATCAAACCACGACCCATCACACGCCTCGTATGGTGAAGAATATGGGTCTTCAGAAATTTCTTTAGGCGTAACAGTCCACGATGTCACGATTGCGGACGAGGAGGCTGATGCCGTTGAGGTAGATACAATCCTACAAATTAGCTTGTTTCCAATATGTTTTACGGTGCAACGTTGATAGCGAGAATTGAATCTATAACTCTCAAGACAGCACACATACGTTATTCTTTCATATTTGCAGAGAAGAAAAGAAGATTCATCCGATAAGAGCACCTTTTCCAGTTTGTGGATGTCTAGAGGAAATGCATCTAGGTGAATAAGACTCTGATTAACAGATTCTTCAAAGAAATCAACGGTTTCTTGGCGTCTTCTAAAGCAGTCTGGTATAGCGAAACATACGCAGGACAGTAAATGAAGACATCTTTAAGTCGTAAGTGGTGTCCATTTTCCTCCTTATCAATACTGTATTTTGAGGAGTATTGTCCTTGGACATTCGGAAGATAATAGAATCTTCTATCTGCGTGGTGTTACACTGCCGCCAGAACGGAAGATGGTCTCGTGGTGTTGGTGAGACTTGTAATGAGACAGTATGTACATTAACCTTTTTCCGGAGAATGACAGATTTCGTTAATAGAGATACAAACGGAACGAATGTCATAAATAGCCTTACGGACGTCGGTCACAGACCTTACCCATCCACAAAAAAATGAAAATTAATAGAAATTATAGAAAATATAAATAATTTGATCAAAACTTAAAAAATAATTAAGAAAAATTAAAATATTCAACTGATCACGGAGTTATAAATTTAGTGGTACATTTACACAATGCCGAAACCACACGATACGCTAAAAATCAAGATGCACTGAAATCCAAAATAGAAGGAGCGTGTTTGAAAAACTGTTTCCATGGTTTAGTGAGAAAAAACTTCCTTTTGAAGAGTTACTACCGTGTTTCCCCGATAGTAAGACACCCCCGATTGTAAGACGTATCGGGAGTTTCAGAAGGGTCAGCTAATATAAACCGTACCCCGAAAGTAAGACATATGTCTTACTTTCAGGGAAACACGGGGGGATTTGCCTCCAGTGACGTGCGGTACAAAGAGTGGGGCTGGGGGTGCGGGTCGCACCCTGGGGGGGTTGCCAGGCCAGTGCCCTCCCCTTCTGACTGAAGAGACAGCGCCGTTTTGATCAGTCTGCCGACAGGTGTCACTGGCTCTGTGTCCTCCCGGAAAAAGGTCAGTGCTGGTCATACAGAGAGAGACCAAGGAGGGGGAGGGGGTGTGTGTAGAGATTCTCTGCAGCTTTTATTGTAACCGCAAGATGAGAGGGGATGCTAATCTGGGATGCAGCCAGCACACACCACGCTAAAACCATGAAAAACTTCCTTCATAAGCTGAGAATTGACCAAATCATGATTCCTGCAGGGATGACGGCTTATCTTCAGACTCTCGATATCGCCATTAACAAGCCGTTCAAGGACTATCTGCGTGTGGAAATCAATGACTACATTGAAAACCGAATGGAGAGAAATGTACGTGGGAACTTTGTGAAGCCCAGACTGCCAGAGATTGTTAACTGGGTAAAGAATTCTTGGAATAATATCACTAACACCTGCATTGCAAATGCACTGAGAGCTGGCTACCTGGACAAAGCCTGCTCATTTCAGGACAGTGCCGTTGCTACCCATGAGAAATATGGGCCAATGATTCGGCAAGAAATGTCGTCCCGAGAGTCCCAAAAAAAATCACAGGAACCTAAGAGTGCGGATGTTTATGATGATATCCCAGAGAATGATGACATGGTTGTCATGAAATAAATCTGTTTTATCTTCCAGTATTCCACTGTTCGTTCTTACCATTTTTCATTGTTTTACATGTTATGCAATGTTGTAACAAGACATTCTTGGCACTTCCTTTTATTAACCTGTTTTGTGGTGAATACAATACTATTCAGATTGTTAATAAATGTTAATTTTATAGTTAAAACAAAAAATTCGACATTTTTTTCCCAATATAAGACATACCCCGAAAGTAAGACATAGTGGGGCTTTTAGGGATAAAAAGAAAGTAAGACACTGTCTTACTTTCGGGAAACACGGTATTATAAAAACATTATGTGAAAATAATTTTCACAACTACAATCAAACCCCGGTTTAACGAAAAATACGGGGGTCGAGAAAATATTCGTTAAAAAGGGGTATTATGAACACCAATTTGACTTCTAATATTATTATTAACACAATAAGTTTGATTGTCCTCAAGACAATTGATTAATGACTTTAATCTTATTATCTTAGAAAATGGAGAATTAGATAAATTGTAAAAATTCCAAATTTATTCAAAATTTTTTTGGTTAAAATTTAAATGAATATTAATTATTTAAAAATGATTAATTCAATTTATTTATTTAAGAATTAATCTTATTTAAATCTTATTTAATCTTATTTATTGTAAATAAAATTAATTAACTTATTTAATATTTTAAAATTATTTTAAATTAGAAATAAATTTAAACATTACATATTTTTAGATAATAAGAATTAAAATATTAATCATCCATCTGGGTAGGAGAGGCACAATCCCAAATCAACATACAACATTCAAACTCAAAACATCAAACATTGAAAGTATTCCTCGCATGGGGTTCGACTGTAATTGCTGATGCATCCCAATTTTATTTATTATTCATTTTTAGAATTTAAGCAATAAAATTCCATATACTTATTTGAAAAATATTTCGTTAATCAAGACACAAAAAAACTATCCAGTATCGACCGAAAGCTTTTCGAAAATTCCTTGTTCATTGCAATACTGATGGACCAGCGATTGTTTCAAATAGTGATCCTGTTTGTGGTTAGAGAGACTCATTTGTTTCTTCTTTTCCTTCTTCATGCTCACTTCGAGCTTGTTTAAGAATCTCTTCATCAGTAAGAATTCCTTCCGTTGCAATGTCTTCATCGATGTTAACAAATTCTTCAATAGATGACGTTAAACCGAAGGTGAAACCAAATTCTTGCCTTAAAACTTCCCAGATGAGCTTTATTTAAACCAAATTTTCCTGTGGCTCAATAAATTCTGCAGAACAATGATTATTTCTTGTTGAAATCCGACGTTTCAAAAAAAAAATAGTGACAGTGACTGAACTGACGCTTTCTCATGCTTTTGCTGCGAGAATAATAGCATATAAAATACTGACGAGGAATTCTGTCAATGGTGTCTTCAATTCAATATGAAGAAGAAGGCGCTTCATCAGGGCGCTTCTATAGTTCATCTAAAAGCTGTAGTACCTCTTACCTCCTTGGAAGGCTATTGTCTTATATGGCATGCATTCTTCAAAAAAGAGCCGATTCGTCAGAATTGTACACATATGCAGCAGAATAACGCTGAAGTAAAGAAGGAAGAATAATTGTTTTCTATCGATAAACCGCATATTCATCTGCGGCCCCTGCTTCTCCTTGAACAGCTTTAACCCTTTCTCTCTCAGTGTTGTTTTACAACAACATTGAGTTTATTAGCTGATAAATTTTAAGCAACAGAAATTCCGCTATTTATTTAAGTGTTGTGTTACAACAACATTGCGAATATTTATATTGATTTAGGGAAACTTGAATGAATTAATTTTATGTTTTCACGCTTGATGTGTAATTAAAAATAACATGTTAACTTAATGTTCTTGTAAAACAACACTGCGAGAGAAAGGGTTAAAGACTATACAATGTCTCTTTAAAAAGGTCAATGAAACCGTTACTGGCTTTAAAGCTTCCATGTCGAATTCCAGAGCAATTTGCCGGGGCTTCTCTGACAATAAAGGGTACTAATTGGCACATTCATGGTTCACTGTTGATTAAAATACATTGAGAGGCCTTTATCCAGAGGTACCATCGATGTTAGATGCTTTCTTGTTGAACCTGCTGCAGTGGCGTGCCAATCGTCTTTAATTTTATCTTTCATTTTCAAGATTTTACACTACTCGTGGGAAGATTATAATTCATAGTCAATTGACCGTTGTGCAAGTGATTATTTTTCGCATCATTAATCAAATCAATCTTCTGCTTAATGGAAACAGTAGAACTTTTAAATGACACTTTGGTGCTAAAATTCAGAAAAAGTAAAAATTTTCAATTGAAAAATAATTTATTAATTTTTAGGTTAGAAATTCAATGCAAACTCTATTGTTCAAAGTAACAATGGGAAATAGTTTATAAACTCCCACTTAAAAGCCCTGTATGACAACTGGAATGTTCCAAAATCGCAAGGGCAGATTGAAGGGACAAATCAAACGCTAATTAATCGATTAGCAAAGTCCCTTCATGGTAAAGAAAAAACAGGCTGACATTATTGGTGAAAAACTAATTTATTTGATAGATTTTATTAATTTGCAAATCAACTCAGAAGTTCATAGGGAACAAGAAAAATTCCATTCAAAACCTTTAGAGTCCGCCAAAAAACCTTTAATTCCCGTTCAGAATATTTAAATTTAATCGTGAATGAGGCCGAATACTCGAAAGAAATCGAACAGAGCTCCGAAATCGTGAATTCTCAGCGCTGTAATTTAAATTATTCCAGTTCAGAAAACTGAGAAGACAGCACCACCCGTGAATACAGTTGAAAATACAGTTGAATCCATGGAAAACATTAATTCTTCGTCTCCTTATTTGATTGACGAAGAAATTCGCAAAAAATATTTTTTCCCAATGAAAAAAATCTTCAAGTTTATATGAGAAAATTTACCATTAATGATTTGGTTTTGTTGAAACTCGTAATCCAATTACAAAATGCGGATATTTGATGGATTGAACTACAATGATCAATTTTGTGTTGTTGATGTGTTAAATGAAGGACAAGTAAAAATTACAAATCTAAACAAAAATGAAGGAAAAATCGTTTTTGGAAGTAGAATTAAAAATATTAATTTGATATGTTTATTTCATAATTAGGTTTATAGAATTAAAATAGAGCTTAAGTGAAACCTCTCAACAGCTCATAAATTTACCATTAAAATTATCTTAAATAAATTCACCTAAAATGTTGGTCAATCGAGCATTAAAAACTGAATGTCATTTCACTAAATTTTAGTTTAAAAATTTAAATAAACTATCAGTTTAAAATATTTAAACAAAATAGGATTAATGAATTTTATTAATTTGCATATAAAAAATAAAAGAGAACTAGTGTATCATTGGTGAATTTTCATTAAGGCGGGGTTTTGACTTGGAAAAATATGCAGGTAACGTTCGTTAAATCGAGGTTTTCGTTAAAATGGGGTTCGTTAAAGCGGGGTTCGACTGTATTGTGTTTTGCTTTTATATTCTTCAGTTCAGAAAAGTGTAATTAACTTTATGAAACAACTTTAAATAATAACTACTGTATTCATTATATAGTTTTAGTAATGGGAAATTGCAAATAAACAATGATAAAATATTAAATAATTAACATAACTTATTAAATTTTATTAAGATTACAAAACTTTAGACATATTTCTTTTCTCAGACAAGAATTACCCTTATAGGAGTATAGTCATACAGGTAGAACACCTTTTAATAGTGCCGCAAGCAATTAGAAAGATTGATATAAGATTGTAATTTTCTATTAGAATGAATATTTCGCTTCTATAATTATTTGAAAAGGAATATTGTATCCTTTTTTATAATATTCTTAGAGTATATCTGAATTATTTACTGTGACTGCAGTTTTTGCCTTTAATCTTCCTCTTGTTACATGACCCAATTTATCGAGTCCGTGATGTATAGTAGCATATTCCATTCTCCTTTTACTGCAGCACTTAAGTAGAGCAGTAACCTGGTTATAAATGAATTATTAATGGATTGATAAATGATTTGTTTTCGCAAAAAAATCTAGACTGTAAAAAATGTAAGATTTTAAAACAGAACTTTATTTAAAGTTAATTTATTTATGGAAATAAAAGATAGGATCCGATGTTTGTGGTTCTGAGGACGACTTAATTGAATCAATCGCTAAAGATGTCGAAAACGAGGAGGTTTAATGTTAAATAAGAAATAAGTATTTTATGTATTAATAGTTAAAATTACTTAGTTATTATTTAGTCAAATTAAAAGAGTTACAATATATTATTTTTATTAAATTAATATAGGTTATGTGCATATTTTATTAAAGAAAATACATCCAAATGTATTTCACATTAGTATAATAAATATACACAAATATAAAAAACAATAAAAGAGATAATTTATTGATAAATTAAAATACAATCTTCCATTTAATAGATAACAAAATGTAAAGATCATTATTATTTTTTATAATTTCTGTTAATGGTAGGATCAAGGGTACGACTCAAAATGTCATTTAGCTCTTTAAATTGAGCTGTCTGAATAAAAATTATCGTAAAAACTATATATTTATATGATTATATGATATCTATAATATTGAAAAAGCAATAAAAAATAACCTCTCTGTCGTAAATTCGAACTACATTCGAAAAATGGATAAAATATCCGTTCAAAGAATCGATACAGAAATATCTTTTTCTTCTGAAACATCCATCGTTGCGATTTTTAATATCTGAACGAAAAATTTAAACCAATTCAATAGCACAATTATTTTTATAATTAAATAATTTTTATTTATAATTAACACCTAACGGGCGGATAAAGAAACATTTAGTCTTTATTGTCGAACAAAGTGGTCAGATAGTAAATTAGTAAATCAAAAAATTAAATTTTTTATATCCATTCTTTATGTAGACAGAACTCTACTTTGCCAAAAAAGTTTAAATTAAAAAAATAATATAAAAAAACAATAAAAAAATAATATAAACTACTTATAATTTATATAAACAAATAAACGCCATTTAAAAATATATTTTAGGATAATATATTTCGACGATTTAACCGTCATCATCAGATCACTGATTATGTTCTTTTTTATTGCTTTTATATAAGAAAATGAATGATTATGCAATCACTTACGTAAGTCTAATCGAAAACTCTTAACAAATTAGTTGAGAGTGTTGTTTGAACATTGATTTTAGGATCACATGATTTTATCAACAATGCTTCACATGACACTCTCTCCCAATAATTTTTAAAATGCTTGCACAAAATCTTAAAATCATTTATGCTCATATTACATTTACACGTTATTTTATGCTCAGCAATATTACTCTTTCCCCCTTTTTGACATTAATGTTATTAGATGGGGCCTATTTCAAATATTATCAAAGTTAATGATATCAAAGTTTAAATCATTTAATTAATGATTTAAGTTAATTAAAATCATTTATTAAAAAATTATTAAATATAACTAAAAAAATAAGAACATTTAAAAAAATTGATGTTTTTATTTTACATTTTTGATTATTTTATAATTATTTTGGGTGTATTTGTTGATGGTTCCTCACTAGTTTAAGAATATTGATTAATGGAAAATAATAATTTGTTTAATAACTTCTTTCAGTAAATGTTTTATAATTTTAAAATAATTCTTAAGTTTTGTTTTGAAAAAATCCTTTATTTAAATTTTTTTTAGCTATATTTAATAATTTTTTAATAAATGATTATAATTTAATTCTAGAAAATTATTTTGAATTTTTAAATATTATATGTATTCGTGTCGGAATCGTTTTTGTGTGTTATCGATTAGAATTGGTATAAATAATACACAAAAAAATATTTATACAAAATGATTAAATTTTTATTGGAAGCCAAACAGACAGAGGCTAAACCGTGAAGGCCAAACGTGATGTACCGAAAATTTTTAGCCATATATTCTAATCGAAATAATATAATAAATTATAATAATTAAAATTACAATTTAAAAATTAAAATATAAACTTTCAAAGACGAAAATTCAGCTCGCCCGTAAAAAACCCGGGTTTTTTACTAGTATATTATACAGGGTGCGGCAGCTATTTGAGAACACGTAATATAGACACCATATCTTTTTGTGTGTTATAATTACATAATTTTATTTTTGCTGGTAGACATGGCAGAAGCTACTCTTAC